>JAJPUD010030369.1:380-13217 GCA_023553655.1 Myrmecobius fasciatus
TCTCTCTCTCAGTTTCTCTATCTCTCTCTGTCTCTGTGCTTATTCTGTGTCTCTGTTTCTCTTTGTCTCTATGACTTTGTCTCTCTGTTGTTTTGTTTCTATGTCTCTCTGTATCTCTCTTTTCTCTATTTGTCTCTGTCTCTGTTTCTCTCTGTCTTTCTCTGTTTCTCTGTCACTCTTTTCTCTGTCTCTCTCTGTGTGTCTCTCTGTCTGTCTTTGTCTCTTTTTCTCTGGGTGTTTGTCTCCATCCATGTCTGTCTTTATCTCTCTGTCTCTTACTCTTCTATTCTCTTTGTCTCTGTTTCTCTATGTCTCTCTCGTGTCTCTGTCTCTATCTCTCCCTGTCTCTGTTTTCTTTGTCTGTGTCTCTGTCTTTGTCTCTGACTTTATCTGTCTTTATTTCTATTTTTCTATATATCTCTCTCTGTCTCTCTCTTTTTGTTTGTCTCTGTCTCTGTTTTTCTCTGTTTCTCTTTCTCTCTTTTCTCTGTCTCTCTCTTTCTCTTTGTGTTTGTCTCTTTCTGTTTCAGTGTCTTTCTCTTTGTCCCTGTCTCTGTTTCTCTGCCTTTCTTCTCTCTTTGCCTCTCTTTCTCTGTCTCTTTTTCTCTCTGTGTATCTCTCTATCTTTTGTCTGTTTGTCTATGTGTATGTCTGTCTATCTTCTTTATGTGTGTGTATATGTCTGTCTCTCTGTGTACTGTTTCTCTGTCTGTCTCTTTCTCTCCGTTTTTCTCTGCATCTGTCTCTTTATCTCTCTGCCTCTGTCCCTCTGTGTCTTCTGTTTCAGTCTCTTTGTCTCTCCCTCTTTGTCTCTGTTTGTATGTCTGTCAGTTTCTCTTTTGGATTCTCTCTGTGTCTCCCTCTATCTCTATGTTTCTGTGTGTGTGTGTCTCTCTCTGTCTCTGTCTCTGTCTCTCTCTTTCCTCTCTATTTTTCTCTGTCCTCTCTTTGTCTCTGTCTCTCTCCTCTCTCTGTGAGGCAGCAGAATCTCACGGACACAACCTACCCTTGGACTCAGGAAGACTTGGGTTCCAATTCTTCCTCAGACTTTTCCCAGCTTCATTATCTCAGGCAAATCTCTGCATCTCCCTTGGTGTCTGTCCAATGAAGGATTTGGGCTCATGGCCTCTAGGGTTTCCTCTAGGGCTAAGTCTGTTGCTAGGAGTCCCATTGAGTCACAATGAAGTCCCTAAGCGATGACTGAGAGAGAGGGAAATGAGGCAGGAGGTGTAGACTGCACATGGGAGCAGTTTGGCCCAGACTGAAAAGAAAGAGGAGCAGCTTTGTATAGGATAGAGAGCTGGAACAGAGATGGAGAACACGGGCCATTTTTCAGAACACTGCCACTGGAGGGAGAGGAGCCGGATTCAAATCTCAGTTGGAGTAAATACACTGACTCCAGCAGTCGTCTCACTTAATCCAATATGAGCACTTATGAAAATGATCAGCTGTTTTCCTTGTATTTATTTCTTCTGAGCTTTGCTCTTGTGGATGGGCAACAGGCCCGTCCTGGACTGAAATCCGCTCCGTTCTGTCTCTGCTTCCGTGGAAGAAAACCAGATGGCCGACCAAATGTGTACTATCTGAGCTGGCCACAGGATGGCACCCTTATGATTAATAGGAAACTTTCAATGGCAATTAATTGATGAAAAAGCAGTCATTTCAGGCCTAGTATTAGCCAGGCCCTACACTGAGTGCTGGGAACACCCAGACTAAAATGTAACAGGCAGAAACGCCCTTGTTGAGCAAGGAGTACTGGTCCCCAGCATGGGAATGGGTTGAGCCTGAGGGTCACAGCTAGTTGCTGGTGAGCAGGGATGCCTTGACAGGGCCTCTTGCCTGTGAGCTGCTTGCTGATGTGGCTGGGCCGGCTCTCCCCCCTTTGGCAGATCCCATGCATATGCAATACCCACGAGCTGCTTGTCTAAATGGTGATTGGGGATTGCCTACTGTTCATGCACTGATCACGCTTGCAAAACTTTATATCAACAAGATTACAACATAATAAACTGGAGCTCTTTTCACACCCTATGAGTTTCCCTGCCTTAGTTTCATCATCTGTAAAATGAGCTGGAGAAGGAAGTTAGCAAACCACTCCAGGAGCTTTGCTAAGAAAACCCAAATGGCATCATGGAGAGTTGGACATGACTGAAAATGACAACAACAGCAACAATGAACAGACATATTCATTGTTAAATATGGAGCTCTTCTGTGTGGGACTGGCATAGGCAAAGATACAGAGGGAAGAACTGGCAAATTCTACAAGATAGCAGATAGATTGGTTTATTTGAAGTGGAGAAGCTAGTCATGGGAGCCACCTGCTAGTGGCTGCTGGGGATCTAATTTTGACCCACAGAATAGATCCCTTCATGTGAGAAGATGATAACGATACAGGGAGACTGAGAAGCAGTTGCAGGCTTTCTGGGTTTCCCACTTAGGCATGGTCCTCAACAGAAATTATGTTGGGTGAAATCTGCTTATAAACATTTAAAAGTTGTTAAAACAATTATAAAGTGATTGGTTAGGCAGGTGTTTTTCTTTGCATTTCCTCTAGCTTTCAGAATAATTACTCTTTCACACGTTCAACTGACAGTGTTCCCCTGAAGTAACTTGCTTACCTTCATTGTGCAAATCTTACGTCAATTCAACAATGGGGAATTAAAAAATGAAACCTGTGTGAGCAATACTACATACTAATACTAAATAGTATTACTCACATATATGGTAAATTAGTAATCATATTTACTAGTTGTAAATATTTAATGCAAATAAATATGTGCTGACTGCTTATTTTCTGGGCCTTGATGGATGTGTTTCACATGAATTAGTTATGGTTTCTATGACCACTTGTATAATGTGACCTTTTGGGTATATTGTAGTAGGTCTTTCTTTCATGTATAGGTTGTTTTAGATGATTACACCCATTTTTTCTCCTCATATGTCATGATTCTCTGTATAAAGATATATTGGCCTCTGAAAAATTTGTAACTGCAATTGCCATCCTTCCTCTGGGGAATGCAAATGAATTGAGAATGCTTGCTAGGGACTAAAATGTAACATTCGCTGTTGTCAGGGATTTTAGAGAGAAATGCATATTATCTCTAGTGATCTGCCTGTCTGTCTGTCTGTCTTTGTGTGCATCTCTCTCTTGTTTCCCCTGTTTCTGCCTCTCTCTGTGTTTTTTTCTGTCACTCTGTCTTTGTCTCTTTAACTCTGGGTGTTTGTCTCGATCCATGTCTGTCTCTATCTCTCTTTTTCTGTCTCTGTCTCTCACTCTTCTACTGTCTTTGTCTCTGTTTCTCTGTCTCTTTTTCTCTCAGTCTCTCTATCTCTATCTCTCCCTGTCTCGGTTTTTCTGTCTGTGTCTGTTTCTCTTTGTTTCTCTGACTTTGTCTCTCTTTCTATCTGTCTGTTGTTTTGTTTCTATGTCTCTTTGTATCTCTCTGTTCTCTATTTGTCTCTGTCTCTGTTTCTCTCTGTCTTTCTCTGTTTCTCTATCACTCTTTTCTCCTTCTCTCTTTGTGTGTCTCTTTGTGTCTTTGTCTCTGGGTTTTTGTCACCATCCATGACTGTATCTATCTCTCTGTTTCTGTTTCTCTCTGTCTCTGTCTCTCACACTTCTCTCTTTGTATCTGTTTCTCTATGTCTCTCTCTCAGTTTCTCTGTCTCTATCTCTCCCTGTCTGTGTGTTTTTTCTGTGTGTGTGTCTCTGTTTTCCTTTGTCTCTATGACTTTGTCTTTCTATCTGTCTGGTTTTTGTCTCTAAGTCTCTCTATGTCTCTCTATTTTATCTCTTTGTCTCTGTCTCTGTTTCTCTCTGTCTTGCTTTCTCTGTTTCTCTGTCACTCTTGGCTCTGTCTCTCCTCTCTCTGTGTGTCAGTCTCTCTGTCTTTGTCTCTTTTTCTCTGGGCGTTTGTCTCCATCCATGTCTGTCTTTATCTCTCTGTCTCTTACTCTTCTATTCTCTTTGTGTCTGTTTCTCTATGTCTCTCTCAGTATCTCTGTCTCTATCTCTCCCTGTCTCTGTCAGTTTTCTGTGTTCTGTGTCTCTGTCTTTGTCTCTATGACTTTATCTGTCTTTCTTTCTGTCTACTTTTCACTATCTCTCTCTTTTTGTTTTTGTCTGTCTCTGTTTCATTCTGTTTCTCTTTCTCTGTTTTCTCTGTCTCTCTCATTTCTCTCTGTGTTTGTCTCTTTCTGTGTCAGTGTCTTTCACTTTGTCCCTACCTGTTTCTCTGCCTTTCTTCTCTCTTTGCCTCTCTTTCTCTCTCTGTCTTTTTCTCTCTGTGTATCTGTCTATCTTTTGTCTGTTTGTCTATATGTATGTCTGTCTACTTTATGTGTGTGTATGTGTCTGTCTCTCTGTGTACTGTTTCTCTGTCTGTCTCTTTCTGTTTTTGTCTGCATCTGTCTCTGTATCTCTCTGCCTCTGTCCCTCTGTGTCTTCTGTTTCAGTCTCTTTGTCTCTGTGTCTTTGTCTCTGTTTGTATGTCTGTCAGTTTCTCTTTCGGGTTCTCTCTGTGTCTCCCTCTATCTCTATGTTTGTGTGTGTGTGTGTGTGTGTCTGTCTCTCTCTGACTCTCTCTTTCCTCTCTATTTTTCTCTGTCCTCTCTTTGTCTCTGTCTCTCTCCTCTCTCTGTGAGGCAGCAGGATCTCATGGACACAACTTACCCTTGGAGTCAGGAAGACTTGGGTTCCAATTCTTCCTCAGACTTTTCCTAGCTTCATTATCTCAGGCAAATCTCTGTATCTTCCTTGGTCTCTGTCCAAAGAAGGATTTGGACTCATGGCCTCTAGTCTTTCCTCTAGGGCTAAGTCTGTTGCTAGGAGACCCATTGAGTCACAATGAAGACCCTAAGGGATGACTGGGAGAGAGGGAAATGAGGCAGGTGGTGTAGACTGTACATGGGAACAGTTTTGCAGAGACTGAAAGGGAAGGGGAACTGCTTTGTTGAGGATGGAGAGCTGGGACAGAGATGGAGAACACGGGTCATTTTTCAGAACACTGCCATTGGAGGGAGAAAGACAATAAGGAGAGATAGAGAGAGGAGAGACACGGAGAGAACAGGGAGAGAGACAGAGACAGAGATGGAGAGACAAGGAGACAGAAACAGAGAAAAGAGAGTGACAAAGAGAGGAGAGAAAAAGAGAGAGGACAGAGAGAGAGAGAAGAGACAAAGAGACAAAGAGAAGAAAGAGAGACAGAGAGGAGAAACAGAGAGACAGAGCCAGAGAGAGAGAAACAGAGACAGGAGAGAGACAGAGAAAGAGAGACAGAGACAGAGAGAGAGGGAGGCAGAAGGAGAGGAGTGAGAGAAAAACTCACAAGGAAAGATACAGACACATACACATACACAGAGTTAATCAGAAAGATAGGGGAAAACAAATGAAGTAATTACTGGTTTCCATACTTAGTTCATCACTGAAATGTGGATTTGTGAAGGGAAAGCCACGCTCACAGAAAGGCCCTATCGCAAAGTTCCTCAGTTTCCTGAGTTTGATTTTGAAGGACTATTGCAATTGGAAGCCACAAAAAGAGTTAGTTCTGCATTTTGCACCAACCTGGGGGCCCCATCTTGAGGAGGGATAGGCTTTCTTGGGTTTCAGGAGGCTGGCTCCCCTGGAACCCTGCTGGGATGCTGGGGATACATGAGGTTCTCACTTTTGCATTTGTATATTTGATATATGATATGCATTTATACATGAAATCCCTGAAAAAAAGGGACTGTTTCATGTTTGTCTTTGTGTTCCCAGCACTCAATGTAGGGTCTGGCAAATAATAGGCGCCAAATTACTGCTTTTTCATGAATTAATTGCAATTTAAAATTATAACACGGTCTCTTGCTGACATCTTGTGTCTAAAATCGAAACAGCAGGAAACCTTAATCATAAGGGCGCCGTCCTGTGGCCAGCTCAGATATTACACATTTTGTCTGCCATCTCGTGTCCAAACCCTGGTATTACACTCTGGCTCATTTTCAATCCCACATTTTCTGGATTTTCACTGGTAGGAGCCACTTACCAGCCATGGAAAGGGCATGAAGCCAGCAGAAAAGAGTCCAAGGAAAGGCTGGATTTTGGAAGAGAAGGGAAGTGATGGATCCCCCCGATGTCGGCAGGGATTCCTAGTACGTCCCCCCCCCACCCAATACAGTGTCCTGTTCTATTCTTTGCCTAGAAAAGTTCAAAGGCCACATGGTTTTCTTCCATGGAAGCAGAGTCAGCACGGAGCAGATTTCAGGCCAGGATGGGCCTGTTGCCCATCCACAAGAGCAAAGCTCAGAAGAAATAAATACAAGGAAAACAGCTGATCATTTTCCTAAGTGTTCTTACCTTGGAAAGAAAATGATCAATGGAATATCACAAGTTTGACTTATATGGGACCTTTATTAAAACAGCCCTGCAAAGGTAGATCTGTCTCGGTATCCCTGGCTTACTCAATGAGTCATTATGTTGTATTAATTTATAAATAAGCTCATATTGGATGAAGTGAGGCGACTGCTGGAGTCAGTGTATTTAGTCCAACTGAGATTTGAATCCGGCTCCTCTCCCTCCAATGGCAGTGTTCTGAAAAATGGCCCGTGTTCTCCCTCTCTGTCCCAGCTCTCCATCCTATACAAAGCTGCTCCTCTTCCTTTTCAGTCTGGGCCAAACTGCTCCCATGTGCAGTCTACACCTCCTGCCTCATTTCCCTCTCTCCCAGTCATCCCTTAGGGTCTTCATTGTGACTCAATGGGTCTCCTAGTAACAGACTTAGCCCTAGAGGAAACACTAGAGGCCATGAGCCCAAATCCTTCTTTGGACAGAGACCAAGGGAGATGCAGAGATTTCCCTGAGATAATGAAGCTGGGAAAAGTCTGAGGAAGAATTGGAACCCAAGTCTTCCTGACTCCAAGGGTAGGTTGTGTCCATGAGTTCGTGCTGCCTCAGAGAGAGGAGAGCGACAGAGACAAAGAGAGGAGAGACAAAAATAGAGACTAAAGAGAGACAGAGACAGAGACAGAGAGACACACACACAAAGACAAACATAGAGATAGAGAGAGACACAGAGAGAACCCGAAAGAGAAACTGACAGACAGACATACAAACAGAGTCAAAGAGACTGAAACAGAAGACACAGAGGGACAGAGGCAGAGAGATACAGAGACAGTTGCAGACAAAGACAGAGAGAAAGAGACAGACAGAGAGACAGACACACACACAGAGAAAGAACATAGACAGACATACACATAGACAAACAGACAAAAGATAGATACACAGAGAGAAAAAGTGACAGAGATAGAGAAAGAGAGACAAAGAGAGAAGAAAGGCAGAGAAACAGAGACAGGGACAAAGAGAAAGAGACTGATACAGAAAGAGACAACACACAGAAATGAGAGAGACAGAGAAAAGAGAGAAAGAGAAACAGAGATTACTAGAAATGCTAGCTTTAGCAATAAGAGAATAAAAAGAAATTGATGGAATTAGAAAAGGCAAGGAAGAAACAAACTCTCATTCTTTGCAGATGATATGATGGTATACTTAGAGAATCCTAGAGAATCAACTTAAAAAACTAGTTGAAACAATGAACAACTATAACAAAGTTGCAGGATATAAAATAAACCCACATAAATTGTCAGCATTTCTACATAGTACCAACAAAGCCCAGCTGTAGGAGATAGAAACAGAAATTCCACTTAAAATAACTCTAGACAATATAAATACTTGGCAGTCTACCTGCCAAGACAAACCCAGAAATTATATGAACACAATTTCAAGACACTTTTTACACAAATAGAAGTAGATCTAAACAACTGGAAAAATATTAGTTGCTCATGGGTAAGCCAGCCTAATATAATAAAAATAATTCTACCTACCTAGAGTTAGGTAGATGGATTTCTATCTAATTAACTTACTTATTTAATGCCATATTAATCAAACTACCAATATATTATTTTATAGAGCTAGCAAAAATAATAGCAAAGTTCATCTGAAAGAACAAAATTTCAAGAATATCAAGGGAATTAATGAAAAATAATAATGCAAAGAAAACTGTGGCCTAGCCATGCCAGATCTAAAACTATAGTAGAAAATGGAAGTCATCAAAACTATTTGCTACCTAATAAATAGAATAATAGGTCAGTGGAATAAGTTAGGTACCCAAAGTAGTAAATGACTATAGGAATCTACTGTTTGATAAACCCAAAGACTCCAGCTTTGGGGATAAGAAATCTCTATTTGACAAAAACGGCTGGGAAAACTGAAAAATAGCCTGGCAGAAACTAGAAATAGACCAATACCTCACACTATATACCAAGATAAGGTCAAAATGGGTGCATGATTTTGACATAAAGGGTGATACCATAAATAAATTAGGAGGACAAAGAATAGTTTGCCTGTCAGATCTATGGAGAAGAGAAGAATTCATGACCAAACAAGAGATAGAGAGCATTATCAAATGCAAAATGCATAATTTAAAAAGGGTTTGCACAAAACAAACCAATGCAACCAAGGTTAGAAGGAAAGCAGAAATTTGGGAAACAATTTTTAAAGCAAATATTTCTGATAAAGGCCTAAATTGTTCTGAAGAACAATTTAGATCTATTGGCAAAGGATTATAAAACTGGACACACTCTTTAACCCCCAAATAGCACTATTAGATGTGTATCCCAAAGAAATCATAAAAAAGGGGAAAGGAGCCACATATGCAAAAAATAATTATAGTGGTTCTTTTTTTGGTGGCAAAGAAATGTAAATTGAAGGGGATGCCCATCAATTGGAGAATAGCTGAACAAGCTGTGGTATACAAATGTAATGGAATACTATTGTGCCATGAGAAATGGCAAGCAGGCGGATTTCAGAAAAAAAAATTGTAAACTTACTAGAACTGATGCTGAGTAAAGTGAGCACAACCAAGAGAACACTGTACACAATAATACCAACAGTATGCTATGATCAACTATGACAGACTTAGCTCTTCTCAGCAAAACGATGATCCAAGACAATTCCAAAAGACTCAAGATGAAAAATGCTTATCATATCCAGAGGAAAAAACCATGGAATCTGAATGTAGATCAAAGCATACTATTTTCACTTTTTGTTGCTTTTTTTCTTGTCATTTTCCCTTTTTATTCTGATTCTTCTTTCACAACATGACTAATGTGGAAATATGTTTAATATGACCAAACATCTATAACCTGGCTCCGATTGTCTAGGGGAAAGGGTAGCATAGGAAGAGAAAGAAGGAGAAAAAGTTGGAACTTAAAATCTTATAAAATGAATGTGGAAAACTTTCTTTACATGTAACTGGAAAATATTAAGTGAAAAAATAAATATATATTATGAAGTGGAAAAAAGAAAAGGCCTTACCATACGCTTTGCCTCTGCCCTCTAAGGACTAAGGGACCTTCCCATATAACTTACAGTTAAACCTTTCCTATGCAATATCTTCTCCTTTGGAATAGGAGCTCCTGAGAGTACTTTACTATCCTACTTTTCTCTCTATATCTTTATTACTTTGCACAGTGCTTAGCACGTAATAAACACTTAAAAATTCTTCATTCATTCATTCATTCACTTACTCATTCTTTGAAGGTGGGAATTGTTTCCTTTCCCCCTTCATATCCTCAGGGCGGAACACAAAGCCTGCACACAAGGTTGGTTAATAAATGCCTATGAAGTGAATGAATGAAGAATGAGGAGGTGCCTTCATATGGAATCTTTCTTAAAGAAGGTGATGTTAGAAAGATCATTGATTCTCCGTGGCCTCAGTTTCCTTTTCTGTAAAAACAAGGGAACGGGCTCCATAGTTTCCAAGGTCCCTTCACTCTAAACCTGGATTCTGAACGCAGCATTTATTGTAATGCTTGTCTATTTTTATTTGGGGCTAAAACTGAGGCTTCATTGATAGAACTCTTGAGAAACCTTTCTCAGGTAGAACTGCATCTGCTCAGTAGTAAAGTCTTAGAGCACGTATGCCTAACCTGAGCTCTTCGAACTTAGGTCAAAAATTATAGTCCAGCAGAATTGGCTTCCCTTGTAATCCTCTTTATTTTATTCATAGAGTAATGACACCTTCTCTGATATTTCTGTTATTATTTTGAGTCAAAGTAATGAACACTGAATTCTTCAAGGGCATCAGAAGCATCTGAGCAGTATCCTGCACTTGAAGCCATCTAAGTAGAATATTTTGATTGAAGACACCCTCTGATTATTTCCCTGAAGGTTTATGCCTCTCTCTCACAGGATTCTGAACTCTCATTTGGAATTAGGGAAATAGCTGATGGCTCCAGGGACCCTTAGATAGACCTCTCATGTAGGTCCCTTGGCTTACACTCTCATGTCCTTGCCCCTTGACATACAATTTCAGACTCTAACCTTCCCTGACTTACCTCTAGTCTTTGCATTGGAAGGCTTCCATGTGCAATACTCCTAAGCTGGACTTTCTGGCTAGACCCTTTTCTCAGTGTCCATAGGTACCTGGTTCTATCTTTGTTTGGGATTAGTCTGGCAAAATTCACTTATTGGAGTTTCTCCTTTGATTTCTTTTTCTTTCTTTTTTTTTACTGTGGTAATTGGGGTTAAATGACTTGCCCAGGTCGCACAGCTAGGAAGTGTTAAATGTCTGAGACTAGATTTGAACTCAGGTCCTCCTGACTTCAGGACTGCTGCTCTATCCATTGTTCAACCTAGCTGCTCCTCCTTTGATTTCTTGATCATTTCTCAATGCAGTGGTCTTTTAAGGCCTCTTGCTAGAGTGTTTCTACTGGGCTTATATCCCAAAGGGATCTTGAAATGTGCAAAAATGTTTGTGGCAGCCCTTTTTGCAAGTGGCAAGAAACTGGAAACTGAGTGGATGCCCATCAGCTGGGAAATGACTAAATAAGTTATGGTATATGATAGTTATGGAATATTACTGTTCTATAAGAAATGATTAGCTGGATGATTTCAGAGAGGTCTGGACAGACTTACATGAACTGATGCTAAGTGAAGTGAGCAGAACCGGGAGATCATTATACAAGACAACATGAAGATCATATGAGGATCAATTCTGATGAATGTAGCTCTTCTCAATAATGAGATGATTGAGGCCAGTTCCAATGATCTTGTGATGATATACACCCAGAAAGAGGACTGTGGGAACTGAATTTGGATCACCACATAGCATTTTCACTTCTTTTGTTGTTGTTTGCTTGAATTTTATTTTCTTTCTCATTTTTCTTCCTTTTTGATCAGATTTTTCTTATGCAGCAAAATAATTGTATAAATATGTATGCCTATATTAGATTTATGTATTTGTACCACGTTTAACATATATTGGATGACTTGCCATCTAGGAGAGGAGTGGGGGGAAGGGGAGGAAAAATCGGAATACAAGGTTTTGCAAGGGTCAATATTGAAAAATTATACTTGCTATGTTATGAAAATAAAAAGTGTCAGTGAAAAAAACCTTGCTGGAGTAATGTGGAAAGAACTGGCCTTTTCTGCTTCCTTTTATTCAGTCACCTCGATAAGAGTGTTTCAGCATTTAAGTTTGACTTAAAAAATTCTTTACTATGTATTTATAGTAAATGGAGAGAGAAAGGGCATTCTAGGCATTGAGAACAGAGGGCAAATGCTTTGATTTGGTCATGTTAATTTTCTCCATATGTGTGACTCTCTAGACAAGGGGACAACTCATTGTTTCTGGTGCAGAGTCAACAATTTCCCATTAACATGTGTTTATTCCTACCATTCTCTATGGCTAGTATTCCACACTCCTGACTGTTGATATATCTGCTGTGCTTCAGGTTTTTGATCCAATGCCTCTTCCTCCAGGGAGCTTTCCCTGATTGATCCCCCCTTGCTTCTACCAGTCAGATGTAATTTCTCCAAACTTTTAAAATACAATTTTGGTTTCTACTTCTCTTCAGGCACATAATCACATTTTGCATTCTGAATGTATGCATGTGTATGTGTATATCTGTCCTTGTAAAACCAGATTCCTTGAGAACAGGAACTGAATCTTATCTATATTTTGTGCCTTTGTATTAATATTTCTTCCTCAAACCTAGCTTGTCATTCTGAAGTTGGTAAGTTCTTAATCTATATTTGTTTAAGAAAGAAAGGATGGACAGGAGAGACATCTTAGGAAGATTACTGAAGAAGGGGTATGAAAGATACACTCCGGAGAAAGAGGCTGGAGGTGAGAAGATCATGGTAAGTCAATTATTCATTCAACATTTCTAAGATATCTATGAGTACAGAGAATTGTGCTAGTCATTGTGTGTGTGTGTGAGTCAGGGGGAGGAGGGTAGCTGTTTCCACCAGGCTAAGGATTTCTAAAAGTGGTTGCAATTCTCAGCCTAGGAAAGTAAAGGACAGAAAAAGGAAAGGAGGAAAAGTAATCAGAAAAGGGAGAGAGGAAAAAAAGAAGGAATAAGATGAGGGCAAGGTGAGGAAAAAGAAACTATCCTTAGAGAACTAATCCAATCTAATCCAAAATCCTCATTTTCAAGCTGGGGAAACTGAGTCCCGGAGATGGAATGTGAATTGGCTAAGAAGGAAAAGCATGAAATAATAGGGGAAAAGAAAGGAGATGGAGGGGAAAAAAGGACTATGACCCTGAAATAAGGTGTATTTCAGTTGTTCCTCTGCAAGAGTATCTGCTTGATATTGGATTTGGCCATTTTGACATTCAGGGGATGGAATTTGGCCCTAGAGTCGTCCTTTTCCCATCCATATCCACCTTTCAAAGTCCAACTCAATGAGCAGAAGATTCTTCTCTCCTTAAAGGAACCCACATATGCAAAAATGTTTGTGGCAGCCCTTTTTGTAGGGGCAAGAAACTGGAAACTGAGTGGATGCCCATCAGTTGG
>JAJPUD010030371.1:761-13216 GCA_023553655.1 Myrmecobius fasciatus
GTAATCCAAGTTCCTTTGCCCTTCGGAATATCTGGTTCCATGCCCTTCGATCCTTCAGTGTGGAAGCTGACAAATCCTGTGTGATTCTAATTATTGAACCTCGATATTTGAATTGTTTCTTTCTAGCTGCCAGCAGAATCTGTTCCTTGGTGCTATAGTCCTGAAATTTAGCCACGATATTCCTTGGGGTCTTAATTTTGGGGTCTCTTTCAGGAGGTGATTGGTGAATTCTTTCAATGGTGATTTTGCCCTTTGATTCTACAATCTCAGGGCAGTTTTCTTTCAGGATTTCTTGGAACATAGTGTTTAGATTCTTTTTTTCATCATGGCTTTCAGGAAGTCCAATAATCCTTAGATTGTCTCTCCTAGGTCTATTTTCCAAGTCAGTTGTTTTTCCTAGGAGATATTTCATATTTTCTTCTAATTTTTCATTGTTTTGTTTTTGTTTGACTGATTCTTCAAGTCTTAGTGAGTCATTCACTTGCATTTGTTCAATTCTTATTTTTAAAGTGTTGTTTTCTTCAGTTACCTTTTTAAGCTCCTTTTGTAACTGGCCAATTTGTTCATTGCACTCTTTTTCCACTTCACTAATTTTATTTTTTAATAAATTGGTGTCTTTTTTCATATCTCTTTTGCTGGGCATCATATCCTTCTTGCACTGATTTCAGTTTATTTTCCCATTTATCCTCCAGCTCTCTTTTGAGGTTCTTTATGCAGTCTTCCAGAAAGGCCTTTTGAAAAGGGGACCAGTGATGGTCCTGGCTGATGTTCTCTGGATTTTTGTCTAAAGGAACCTCTGTCTCTGGGGTCGTTTCTTTGCCTTGATAAAAGCTGTCTATGGTGAGAGCTCTCTTTTGCTTCTTCATCATATTTTTTTTTTTTTAGACAGTGTGGATATCTCTTTAAGGTAGGGGAAAAAAAAAAAAACGGCGGCTGCAAAAAGCTTTGCCCTGGGGCACTTCGGCGAGTTGACTTATGGTGCTGGGCCGGTGGGAGCTAGGACTAAGTCCGAATTACTCCTTGAACAAGGCAAGTCTGCCAGAACACCTGCCCCCAATCAGGGCAGAGTGTCCTGAGTGCCTCATTTAAACTCCAGGTGTTTGGAATTTGGAGTTTGGAGTTTGGAATTTCTTCCAGGATGAGCTGAGCTGAGTCCCACCCTCACTTCCGGCCTGCGCAGTTGTTGTCTATTTATCTCTCTGTCCGAGTCCGACTAACCTAATATGAAGTTATCCAGAGAGCTGTGCCCAAATATTTCTGAGTTCGTTGACTTGAAGATCAGTTCGGAGGCTTATTTTATTGTTGATTTGAGAGAAGATTGGAGGAGTATCAGAAAGTCACCTTTTCACTCCGCCATCTTGGCTCCGCCCCAATAATTCACTTCTTAAAAGATTTCTTTTGCAAAATGGAAAAAGAAAACCTGTAAAAATAATATTGGTGAAATGGAAAAAAGAGCAACTCCTGAAAAAATAAAAATGGGGAAATAGGGAAAGAATCCAAAGAACAAAACAACTCATTTAAAATTTCAATTGACCAAACTGATAAGGAGCTGAAAAAACAAACTGAAGAAAATAATTCAGTAAACATTAGCATTGAAGAAATGGAAGTGAATGATTCATTGAAACATCAAGAATCAATGAACAAAATCAAAACGTAAAAAAGAAAAAGAAAAAAAAATATCTCATTGGAAAAACAACTAGCCTAAAAATAGACCAATAAGAACTATTGAACTAATTTAAAATCACGAGGAAAAAAGACTCTAGATAACATCTTTTAAAAATTCATTAAGGATAATTGTCTTGATATTCTAGAACCAGAGGGTAAAACAACCATTGAAAGAATCCACCAATCTCCTCCTGAAGAAGGCCACCAAATGAAAACTCCAAAGAATATTGTAGCTAAATGGCAGAATTAGCAGTACAATGAAAAAATACTGCAATAAACCAGAAAAAAATAATCCAAATATCAGAGTCTTACGATCAGAATCACTAGGAACATAACAACATCTACTTTAAATGACCAAAAGGACATGGGATATCATATTCTAGAGCACATAAGAGCTTGTACTGTGAGCAAGAATCAACTCCCAAGAAAAACTAAGTGTTATCTTTCAGGAAAAGATGGATATTCAATTAAACAAAAGGTTTCAATAATTTCTGAAGGAAAAGAAAACAGAGCTGAAAAGAAAATTTGATCTTCAAATACAAAACTCAAGAGAGGTATGAAAAGGTAAAAAGGTAAGAAAAAATCCTAATTTAAAAAAAAAGGTAAAATTTTTACATCCTTATGTAAGGGGTATCCTTAGAAGGTATAGGTATAATTTGACTTTATAGTGATGATATAAAAAAGAAACTGAATAAAGGACTGTACTGGGAGAAGTGAAAAGTGGAGGTAAAATAGGCTAAATTATATACCATGAAGAAGCAAAAAAGATTTATCACAAGTGAGTAAACGCTGAGAGGGGATGAGCATTATTTGAAACTTAATTTCATCAAATTTAGTTCAAAGAGGGAATATCATACATATTTAATTTAATATAGAAACATGTCTCACCCTATAAGTAAGTATGAGAGGAAAGGGAAAGGAAATGGAGAGGCTAATAGAAAGGAGAAAAAAGTAGAAAAAGAAAAGTGTAAGAAATGGGGGGGGACTGAAAAAGAGGAGGGAAGATTGAGAAAGGTGGTCGTTAAAATCAAAACACTGATAAGGAGGGAAATGGGGAAAATGAGTAAAATTAAAATTTGGGAAAAATAAGTAGCATATTGGTCTTACACTAAACAAGTAGACCAATTTAAGTGGAATTATCCGTTTTTATGGTATTAGTTCAGGCTACTCATGAGCAATTAATATTTTTCCAGTTGATTAAAATTGACTTTATTTGTGTGAGAACGGTTTTGTAATGTTGTTCATATAATTCCTAGGTATGTCCTGGCAGGAAAGTGCCCAAATATTTAATTTTGTCTACAGTAATTTTAAATAAGATTGCTCTTTCTAAATCTTCCTCCTGAACTCTGTCAGTACCATATACAAATGCTCATGATTTATGTGGGTTTATTTTGCATTGTGCAAATTTTTAAAGCTGTTAATTGTTTAAGTAGGTTTTTGGACAATTTTCTAAGATTCTCTAAGTATAACATTATATAATCTGCAAAGGGTAACAATTTTATCTCCTCATTGCCTATTCTAATTCCCTTAATGGATTTTCTTTTCTTGTTATTAGAGACAACGTTTCTAGTACAATATTGAATACTAGTGGTGATAAAGGGCATTTTTGTTTGACTCACCTAAATCTTATTGGGAATGCAGCTTCTCTTCATTACAAATAATACTTGCTGAATGTTTGTGGCAGCCCTTTTTGTAGTGGCTAGAAACTGGAAACTGAATGGATGCCCATCAATTGAAGAGTGGCTGAATAAATTATGGTATATGAATGTTATGTAATATTATTGCTTTGTAAGAATTGACCAGCAGGACAATTTCAAAGAGACCTGGAGAGACTTACATGAACTGATGCTGAGTGAAATGAGCAGAACCAGGAGATCATTATACACAGCAACAACAATACTATATGATGATCAACTCTGATGGACATGGCTCTCTGCAACAAAGAAATGTCTCAAACCAATTCCAATTGTTCAGTGAAGAAAGTCATATACACCCAGAGAGAGGGATATGAAATGTGAACCACAACATAACATTTTCATGCTCTCTAATGGTGTTTGTTTGCAATGTGTTTCATTTCTCTGATTTTTTTTTCTTGTAGATAGGATTTTTATTGCATAACAACTTGTCAAGTATTTTATCATTATTAACATGTAGTGGACTTCCTGCCATCTAGGGGAGGGGAGAGGACTGGGGGTAAAATTTGTAATGGAAAGCTTTGTAAAGATCAATGCTAAGGAACTACCCATACATATGTTATGCAAATAAAAACCTTTAATTAAAAAAACCCTCAAAAAAAACCAAATAATAATTGCTGCTGAATTTAGGTATATATTCCTTATTATTTTAAGAAAAAGCTCCCTTTATCCCTGTATGCTGCAATGGTTTTGTTTGCTTTGTTTGTTTGTTTTGTTTTGTTTTGTTTTTGTTTCTGCTGAGGCAATTAGGGTTAAGTGACTTGCCCAGGGTCACACACCTAGGAACTGTTTATGTCTGAGGCCAAATCTGAACTCAGGTCTTCCAGATTTCAGGACTGGTGCTCTATTCACTACAACACTTAGAGCCCCAATGTTCAGATTTAGATTATAACATAATTTTTATTACAATTGACATTGAAATCTTCAATTATGACAATGATTTTTCCTGATATTGAAACAGTCCTGCATTCATGGTATAAATCCCAGTTGGTTATAAGTATTATCTTGCTGATAAGTTGCTTTGTTAATATTTTATTTAAAAGTTTTGCATTAATATTCATTAGGGAGATTGGTATGTAATTTTCTTTCTCTGTTTTGACTCTTCCTGGTTTAGCTATCAGTGCTACATTTGTCTCATAGAAGGAATTTGGAGGGAGGCACAGTCAAAATGGTGAATAAAATGTAGCAACTTACTCAAGTTCTCCCCCTAAACCTCCAAATTCCTTTAAATGATCATTCTAAGCAAATTTATGAGCATCACATACCCAAAAACCATTGGACCATTGAAATTTATTATGGTGAGAAGAGGGATCAAAACACACATTCTTAAGATGATAACAAAGTCAAACCTTCTACAATAAAAGTCAAAGCTCCTCTCCAAAAAATAAGAATTGAACTCTGGGTATGGAAAAAGAACTCAAAAAAGATACAGAAAATCAAATAAGAGATATAGAGGAAAACATACAGAAAGAATTGTGATGGTGCAAAAGGAAAAAGAAAAAAAACTAATGAGGAGAAAATGCCTTAAAATGCAATATTGGCTAATTGAGAAAGGAGGTAGAAAATCTCATTAAGGAAAACATTTCCTTAAAATAGAACTGAGCAAATAGAAGCTAATTATTTTGTGAGAAAACAAGATGCAATAAAACAAGAAAAAAAATGTGAAAAAATAATTTCAGGAATATTTTAGCCAAATTCTAGAATTAAAAGGTCAAGGAAAACATAATCTTAGCATCACAAAAATTCAAGTACAGAGGAGCCACAGTCAGGACAACACAAGATTTAGCAGCTTCTCCATTAAAGGACCAGAAGATTAGGAACATGCTGTTCCAAAGAACAAAAAACTGTTCCAAAGAACAAATTAAAAAACCCCAATCAAATATCAAACTTAAAATTCTAAAAACAAAAGAAGATATAAGAAAATTGAAAAAAATAACTATTGAATTAATAAATAAAACTGAGTTGGTTTTGTTTAAAAAAACAAAAAAATAGATAAATCTTTAGTTAATTTGATTAGAAAAAGGAAAGACGAAAATCAAAATGTATTTTCAGAATTGAAAAGTGAGAAATTTCCCCTGATGAAGAAGAAATTAAAGCAAGAATTAGGAGATATTTTGCCCAACTTTGTGCCAAAACATTTTATAACCTAAGTGAAATATACAAAATATAGTTTGCCCAGATTAATAGAAGAGGAAATACATTACTTAAATAGTCCTATTTTTAGAAAAAAAATAGAGCAAGTTATTAATCAGCTCCCTAAGAAAAAATCTCCAGGACCAGATGGATTTACATGTGAATTCCACCAAACATTTAAGAAAAATTAAGTCCCAAATTATACAAATTATTTGAAAAAAAATGGGAAATGAAGGAGTCCTATCAAATTCCTTTTATAACACAGAAATGCTATTGATACCTAAGCCATGTAAGACAAAAAAAGAAAGAAAAGTATAGACCAATCACCCTAATAAATATTGATGGAAAAATCTTAAACAAAATATTAGCAAAGAGATTACAGAAAATCATCCCCAGGATAATACACCATGACTATGTAGGATTTATACTAGGAATTCAGTGATGGTTCAAAATTAGGAAAACTACTAGCATGATTGGCTTCATCAATAACCAAACTAACAAAAACCATAAGATTATCTCAATAGATGCAACAAAAAGTATTTGATAAAATCCAATATCCATTCCTATTAAAAACACTAGAGAGTATAGGAAGTCTTTTTCATATCTCTTTTGCAGGGCATTATATTCTTCTTGCACTGATCTCAGTTTATTTTCCCATTTATCATCCAGCTCTCTTTTGAGATTCTTTATGCAATCTTCCAGAAAGGCCTTTTGAAAAGGGAACCAGTGATGGTCCTTAATAACTTCCTCTGGAGTTTTGCCTAAAGGGACCTCAGGATCTGGGGTCTGCCCTTCTTTCTCTCAATAGAAGCTGTCTATGGTGAGAGCTCTCTTTTGCTTCTTCATTTTTTTAGAGAAGCCACTGCTGTGGTAGTTTGCCCTGGGGCAATTCTACTAATTAACTTAAGGTGCTGGGCCACTGGGGGCTAGGACTTTGCCTGAAATACTCCTTAAAAAAGGCAAATCTTCCAGAACACCTGTCCCCAATCAGGGCAGAGTGTCCCCAGTGCCTGAGATATACTCCAGGTGTTTGGAGTTTGGAGTTTCTGCCACTCTGAGCTGAGTCCCACCCTCACTTCCGGAATACACCAAGTAAACTGTTTACCCCTCTGCCTGAATTAAACAGACCTGATATGAAGTTCTTCAGTGATATCTGCAAGCAGTGTCCAAATATTTCTAGATTCCTTGACTTGAAGATCACTTCAGAGGCTTATTTTATTGTTGATTTGAGAGAAGATCGAAGGAGTACACAGAGAGTCACGTTTTCACTCCACCATCTTGGTTTTAGTTTAGTTGACTCAACTAAAAAACTACTAGATATTATATATGTTACCAACAAAGTTCAGCAGCAAGAAATACAAAAAGAAATTCCATTCAAAATAACCCTCGATACTGTAATCTTAGGGGAGGGAAAGGGATCTACACGTGCAACAATGTTTATGGCAGCTCTTTCCCTAGTGGCTAGAAACTGGAAACTCAGTGCAAATTTAGTGTTTGATAAACTCAAAGATCTCAGCTTTTGGGATAAATTCTCACTATTCCGCAAAAACTGCTGGGAAAATTGGAAATTAGTGTGGAAGAAATTAGGGTTTGACCCATACCTAACACCACATACCAAGATAAGATCTCAATGGGTTCATGATCTAGATATAAAGAGGGACTTTGTAAGCAAGTTAGAGGAACGTAATATAGTTTATCTCTCAGACGTGTGGAGATGGAATAAATTTATGTCCAAAGAAGACCTGGAACTCCTAATTGAACACCAGATGGAGAATTTTGATTATCTTAAGCTAAAAAGTTTCTGTACAAACAAAACAAATGCAGACAAGATTAGGAGGGAAGCATCAAATTGGGAAATCATCTTTACATTTAATGGTTCTGATAAAGGCCTCATTTCTAAAATATATAGAGAATTGTCTCATATATATAAGAATTCAAGCCACTCTTCAATAGATAAGTGGTGAAGGGATATGAACAGACAATTTTCAGATGATGAAATTAAAACCATCTCTAGTCATATGAAAAGTTGCTCCAAGTCACTATTGATCAGAAAAATGCAAATAAAGACAACTCTGAGGTACCACTACACACCTGTCAGATTGGCTAAAATGACAGGAAAAGATAATGACAAATATTTGAGGGGATGTCAGAAAGCTGGGACACTGATGCATTGTTGGTGGAACTGTGAACAGATCCAGCCATTCTGGAGAGCAATTTGGAACTATGCTCAAAAATTATCAAACTGTGCATACCCTTTGACCCAGCAGTGTTTCTATTAGGCTTATATCCCAAAGAAATCATTAAGGAAGGTAAGGGCCCACCTGTGCAAGAATGTTTGTGGCAGCCCTTTTTGTAGTGGCCAGAAACTTTAAACTGAATGGATGCCCATCAATTGCAGAGTGGCTGAATAAATTATGGTATATGAATGTTATGGAATATTATTGCTCTGTGAGAAACGACCAGCAGGATAATTTCAGAGAGCTATGGAGACACTTGCATGAACTGATGCTGAGCACAATGAGCAGAACCAGGAGATCAATGTACATGGCAACAACAATACTATATGATGATCAATTCTAATGGACATGGCTCTCTTCAACAATGAAATGTTTCAAACCAGTTCCAACTAATCAGTGAAGAAAGCCATATAGATCCAGAGAGAGGAATGTGAAATGTGGACTGCAATATAACATTTTCATGCTCTCTATCGATGTTTGCTTGCATCGTGTTTCCTTTCTCTGATTTTTCTTTCTTGTAGGTACAATTTTTCTTGCAAAAATGATGTGTGGTGATATGTATACATATATTTGATTTGTCAAGTATTTTAACATAATTAACGTATAGCAGATATCCTGCCATCTACGTGAGAGGTGGGAAATAGATGGGAATAATTTGTAACAGAAATCTTTGTTAGGGTTAATGTTGAAGAATTACCCATATATATATATATATTTTGCAAAGAAAAAGTTTTAATAATAAAAAAGCATCATACGTAATGGAGACAAACTAGAACCATTCTCAATAAGATCAGGAGTGAAACAAGGCTGTACACTGTCACCATTATTATTTAATATTGTATTAGATATGTTAGCTTTGGCAATAAGAGAAGAAAAAGAGATAAAAGAAACTAGAGTATGTAATGAGGAAACCAAATTATCACTCTTTGCAGGTGACATGATGGTATACTTAGAGGACCCTAGAGACTCAACTAAAAAACTACTAGAAACAATTTACAACTTTAGCAAAGTTGCAGGATACAAAATAAATACAAATCAGCATTTTTATATATTACCAACACATTTCAGTAGCAATAAATACAAAAAGAAATTCCATTCAAAATTAAGGTTGATAGTACAAAATATTTGGGAATCTGTCTACCAAGGAAAAGTCAGGAACTATATGAACTAAACTAAAAAAAATACTTTCCACACAAATAAAGTGAGACCCAGTCAATGGGAAAAAAATATCAAGTGCTCATGGGTAGTCTGAGGGAATATGATAAAACTGACAATACTACCCAAATTAATTTACTTATTTAGTGCCATACCAATCAAACTCCCAAGAAATTATTTTACAAATCTTGAAAAAATAGTAGCAAATTTCATTTGGAAAAACAAAAGGTCAAGAATTTCAAGGGAATTAATGAAAAAAAAAAAAGGCTAATAATGATGGACTTGCTGTACCAGACCTAAAACTATATTATAAAGCAGCAGTCATCAAAACCATTTGGTACTGGCTGAGAAATAGAGCAGTCAATCAGTGGCATAGAATAGGATCTCAGGACAAAATACCCAATAACTATAGCAATTTAGTGTTTGATAAACACAAAGACCACAGTTTTGGGGATAAGTACTCAGTATTTGACAAAAACTGCTGGGAAAATCTTTTTATTGATTTCTCCTTGGATTTTCAAAATTTCTAACTTGGTATTTAGTTGAAGCCTTTTAATTTCTATTTTAAGGCAATTGGAGTAAAGTGATTTTCCAAGGGTCGCACAGCCAGTAAGTGTTAAGTGTATTCAGTTTCTCCTAACTGCAGGATCTGTGTTCTATCCACTGTACCATGAATCTTCCTTTAATTTGAATTTTTTTCTTTTTTTCGTTGTTGCTTGCATGTTCATTAATTGCCTCTGTCTCTATTTTTCTGCAACACATTTTATGTTATTATTGTCTTTTTCTTGCATGAAAGTATTGATTGTTTCTATGATTTGCTGTTTGATCCATTCATTATTTATAATTAGATTTTCCAATTTCCAATTAATTTAAGTCTATTTTTCCATAGGCCATAATAGCCATAATTTTATTGAATTATCTCTAATAAAGATGTCTTTATTATTGCTGTGCTTATGCATTTGATTGTGAGATTTTATGCCCTAATACATGGTCAATTTTTGCATAGTTGACATATAACACTGATTTCAAAAAGTCTATTTCTCTCCCTATTCAATTTTTGAGAACTATTATATCTAACTTAAAAAAAAATATTTAGCTCCTTAGCTTCTTTCTTTTTTATTTTGTGTTTAGATTTATTTAGTTTTGTCAGAGTGAGGTTGAGGTTGTCCACTGGTAAAATTTTGCTCTTTACTTCTTGAAACTCACTTAATTTCTTGTCTAAGAATTTGGATGCTTGCCACTTGGTGTATATATGTTTAGTGTTAATATTATTTCAAGATCAATGGTACCTTTACAAAAGATGTAGCTTTCTTCCTTATTTATTTTAATTATATCTATGTTTGTTTTGCTTTATTTGACATCAATTATTGCTATCTCTTTTTTTAAATTTCAGCTGAAGTATGATGTATCCCGTTCCACATTTTTATCTTTAATCATTATGCATCTCTTTGCTTCAAGTGTGTTTTTTTGCAAACAACATATTGTAGGATTCTTGTTTTTTTTTCTTATGATAATAATGATAGCCTTTTAATTTCAAAATATATGCAAATATATTTTTCAACATTCACCCTTGCAAAATCTTGTGTTCCAAATTTTTCTCTCTCTCTTCCCTTCAGTCTCTCCCTATAGACAGCAAGCAATCAAATATATGTTACACACATGCAATTCTTTATATATATTTTCTCATTGATAATGCTGCACAAGAAATTTGAGATCAAGAAGGAAAAAAATATGAGAAAAAGAACAAAAAACGAAGCAAACAACAACAAAAAGGTGAAAATACTATGTTGTGATCTACAATCACCGCATTGTTGAAAAGACCTATGTCCATCAAAGTTGACGATCACAGATTCTTACCTTTGCTCTCTACAATGTTCTCTTGGTTCTACTTACTTCAGTTAGCAACAGTTCATATAAGCATTTTTGGGTCTTTCTGAAATATCCTACTTATCAGTTGTTATAGAATAATAATATTCTATAATATTTATATACCATTACTTATTTAGTCATTCCCCAATTTATGGGTACCCACTCAGTTTCCAGTTCCTTGCCACTATTAAAAGAGCTGCTACAAACATTTTGCACATGTGAGTCTACGAAATTCCTCTTGATAACAAAGATATGGGGCTGCTGAAATACATGTAAATTCTACTAAATAGTTAAAGAACAATGTTCAATGTTATGTAAACTATTTGGGAAAATAATTAAAGAAGGAACCCTGGCAAATTCCTTCTTTTTATTTTCTTTTTAAAATCAATGTTAATTTTATTTATTTAATATCTTATCCACTTATATTCAAAACATATTTTCATTTGCTTTATAATTTTTGAGTTCTAGGTTCTTTCCCTTATCCCTATCAACAATTAAGAAATCACATGTGAAGTTAAGCAAAATATTTCCATAAAATTCAAGTGGTGAAACAAAACATAGATCTCCTACCCTAATGAAAATAATAACCCCCAAGAAAACTTAATTTGAAAATAATAAAGAAATGGAGAGAGGAATAGAGAATGCTGCAATTTGTAGTCAGACTCGATCATTTTCTTCTCTTGGCTTGGATACAATTTTTCATTATAAATCCTTAAAGATAATTGTTGATGATTGTATTACTGAGAATAACACAGTAAATCACATCTGGTCATTTCAGAACATTGCTGTTACTTTTTATAGAATACATTTCACTTTGTACGTGGAGAAATTTCCAGGTGTCTTTTTTTTTCCTGTGAGTTTCCTGCTCATTATTTCCTAGAGAACAATAATAGTCCATCAGAGAAACTTACTTCAATTTTTAATTTAAAAAAAATTATTAAAGCTTTTTATTTCCCAAACATATGCACGAATAACTTTTCAACACTGACCCTTGCAAAAACTTCTGTTCCAAGTTTTCCCTTCCCCTAGATGGCAGGTAGCACAATACATGTTAAATATGTTAAAATAATTGTTAAATCCAAAACAGTCGTCTTGCTGCACAGAAAAAAATCAGATCAAAAAGAAAGGAAAAAAATAACCTGAGAAAGAAAACAAAATGCAAGCAAGCAAAAAGAAAAAGAGTGAAAATGCTCTGTGGTGGTCCACACTCAGTTTCCACAGTCCTCTATCTGGGTGTAGATAGCTCTCTTCATCATTAAACAACTGGAACTGGTTTGAATTATCTCATTGTTGAAGAGAGCTATGTCCATCAGAATTGATCATCCTATAGTGTTATTGTCCTGAAAACGATCTCCTTGTTGTGCTCATTTCACTTAGTATCAGTTCATGTAAGTCTCTGCAGGCCTCTATGAAATCATGTGGCTGTTTGTTTCTAACAGAACAATAATATTCCATAACATTCATATAGCATGATTTATTCAGCCATTCTCAAATTAATGGATATACATTTTGTTTCCAGTTTCTAGCCACTACAAAAAAAAAGCTGCTACAAACATTTTTGTACATTTGGGTCGCTTTCATTCCTATAAGATCTCTTTGGGTTAAAAGCCCAGTAGAAACATTGCTTGGTCAAAGGGTATACACAGTTTGATAACTTTTATTTTATTTTTTTTAATAAAGCTTTTTATTTGCAAAACATATG
>JAJPUD010030372.1:0-13216 GCA_023553655.1 Myrmecobius fasciatus
ATATATATATATATATATGTATTTTTCTAACTATGTTTCTTCATCTTGCACTTGGGTAATTTATTTGTTGATCCATTAATTTAGCTTTTTGTCATAATTAAACATAATTTTATTAGGCTCAGTTACACGTCTAGTCTTTTAGAATCTTGTGGAATCTCTGATCTATTAATTATAGATTAGCTGTTCTAGCTTCTTTGGGTTGAAATCTGCTCCCCAAATAAAGATGAGAAAAACTTATTTTTAGTTGTTTATTAATGAAGAAGGGATGGAAAGAAGTAGAGGCCAGCTCCATAAATCATTCCCTTTCCCATCCATGGCAGATGTCAATTGGTGGCAGAGTCTGGTAGAAGATGAGGTTCTTTTCCTGGTAGTAACAGCTAAGATGCCTCAGCCGATCATCTGCCCCTAAGAAGGGTCAAGTTCTCTGCCATCTTTGTTTCCTGCTTGAGCTTTTGGGAGAGTGAATGGGGTAGGGGTGGGAGGAGGTAAGTAGTCTAGGAGGCCTTTGGGTCCCAAAGCCTCCCTGGTGTCCATTTTAGATCTCAAGGATTGCTTTTGGGTCTTGTATTAGTGGTTCCAGTTGTAACTTTTTGGAATGTTTCTCCTCTCCCCCCCCCCAAATTCAGAGTTGATCTTTGGATCCCAATTAAGGAGATCACAGGACCCATTTTAGTGCCTATTTCTGTACAGTGTCTGTTTCAAAAAGGAGAAAACATTCAGGCAGATGATGACTGGCTTGTAGACAGAGTCCCCTTGTTTCTGGAGCCATATCCTCATACAATTTGCCTTTTAGTGAAGTTTGAGTCCATGAAAGGAAATAGAAAGTGTTTTATCGGTAGGCAAAGACAGATTGATCAGACTTGGGGGGACTTTGGGAGTTGTTGATGTTTCCCTTACTCAACTGCAGTGGACCAAAAATGAGCAATGACTTCTCTAGCCATAGAAGTGTGAACATGTGGGATTTTGGAGGAACCTTGTATGCAGAGCAAAAGGGGACCCCTTTGGGAGGGTGTCAGAATTCCAGATTGAATCCTGTTGAAAGATTAGGAAGGAAGGAAGAAGGGAGGAAGAAAGGAAGGAAGGAAAGGAAGGAAAGGAAAGGAACGAAGGAAGGAAGAAAGATTAGGAAATCTGGCCCCTAAAGCTTAGACATCAGGAAGGTGACATTTTGTACAATGTTGACCTATGTACTGTAAGGTTCAGTCAGAGACAGACTAAGATTTGGTGACAGTAGGAGGGTTAGTTAGACTTTTTCTGCTTGACCCAGAGGTGAAGAGACTTGCTCAGGGCCACATAGCTAGTATATGTCACAAGTGGAAATTGAAAGTAATTTCTGATGTTAACTTCTGAGTTAACAGTTAACTCTGAAAGTAACTTCTGATGTTAAGGGCAACCTCTCTGTACACTGAGGCCCTATGGACTCGTGATAACAATAATAATTGGTATTTTTATAATTCTTTCAGGTTTCAGAGGGTTTGACACCTATTAACTCATTTGATCTTCACAGCTATCTTGGAGGTAGTTGCTATTATTATCCCCATGTGGAAGTGAAGTGACTTGTCCAGAGTCACATAACATGGCTAGTGAACATCCAAAGCACCATTGAATTCAATTCATTGACTGGTCTTACCTGATGCAAGTCAATGCTCCTTCTACATCAGTAGAACACAGGCTGTGAATTAATTAGCTCAGTGGGGGAGTTTTAGCTTAATTATCTGGTCATTTTTTTTAAAATTAAAGCTTTTTGTTCAAAACATATGCATGGACAATTCTTTGACATTAACCCTTGTAAAACTTAGGGTTCCAATTCCTTCCCCCCCCCTTCTCTCCTAAGTAGTTCTGGTCATTTTTTAGGTTAATTGTTTTTTCTAATTTGTTTTGATAGTGAAAGTTACGACCAAATTATAAATTACACAATTTCCTTGACTTTGTTAAAATATCTAAAATTGGGGCTATTATTATTCAGTGATGTTTTGGCCGGTCCTCTCCCCAGCTCCATAGAGCTAAGTCTTAGCGGACAGCCCATTTGGGAATAATCTAGATGCTGGAAGCCAGAAGAACGGGATTTTCATCTTTAGTTGGAAACCTGCTGGGTGACAGGGGATGTCATTTAATGTCTCCAGATTCAGTTTTTCTTCCTCTTTCCAAGGGGGACAATGCTTGTGCCCTCCTGTTTCAGGGTGATCATGAAGAACCCTCACCGGCTCACATAGCAGTGCTGGGAACAGTTTGGGAGCTGGTAATTGAGAGTTGAGCGGGCCATAGTATTTATTTATCATCTCATGGCTAATCCAGGGATGAGCCCCTTGAGAGCATTCTCCATGGTCCTTCTCCAGGTCCTTCCTGGGATCCTCTCCAGCTTGGGCAGCCTGGCAGAGTTTGGGGTCGACGGCTCTCATCAATGGCTATTTATTTGCTTCTTGGATGGAAGGTATGGGGAGTGCCCTGGCTCTCTAGCAGTCTCTCTGCAGATGGAAGGACTATTCCTGAGGATCTTATTCCTCGACCTTGACCTCATTAATGCTGCTTTGATCAATGATATCTGTCTGGCTTTTTGCCTCCTTTGGTTTGGACTCACAGGTAGGAAAATGCCCGGGTCCGTTGCTTTGCAGAGAGTGCCCGGGAGGGCCAGGAAGCTGGGGGAGCCGCCGGGGCATTTGCAGAGGGAATTCCACTTAAGTTTCATCTATTTTTCCAACACGTATTTTTAAAGTCCTTCCCGTGAGCCGGATGAGAGGCAGCATAGAGTGATTGATAAGAGTTGACTCCTGAGCTGAAGCCCTGGATTCAAGGCCAGCCTCTGAACACGGGCTGTATGACCGTAACCTGTTATTGCCCTTTCAGGGCTCCCAAGCCCTCTGCCACCGAGTCTCGGTTGGGCTAAATTGGGAGACGGCTGCTCTTCTGCTTAGGGTGGGGGAGTTTCGAATCCTACCTCTTCCCCCTCCCACTTCTCCCCAGATGTGTGAAGGCTGCCTTTGTCTTCCAGATGTTCACAGTCTGCTGAATGATGGAAGCTGCCAGCCTTGGCATTTTAGGTCGTGGGGCTAGTGTAGACCTTGCTCTTTCTACTGGGTCAGAAACAGCGGCCACAAAGCCTGCTCTTGGTTAATTTGCAAAGCAGGAGACTGACTGTCCTCAAATGACCTAAACACTGGTTTTAAAGAATTTCTCCTCTTACTTTCCAAAGCAGGTTCATTTCCTCCCTCGCGGCTGCATTTTGGGTCTCTTCAGCTCCTGTCTGGCTGCTTAATTAAAATGAGCCAGCAGGTTCCATGGGTGGGAAAGCAGGGTTCCAGCTACAATAGAAAGTCAGATCTGAAAAGATGGCCTCGGCTAACCCCCCCACAGTGCAGAGAGGGGGGGAACCAAGACCCTAAGGCAAGTGACTTGTCCGAGATCGTGTCAGAGGTCAAATTATCCAGTCTCTGCTCTCCTGCCTCTGAGCTTCTTCTGCTGTCCTAAGCTGCTTTTCCCACTATGCAATTTTGGATTCCCAAAGGGTGTTCCCAAAAGATGCACAGCAATTTTTAAGTGCGATATATTTATTTCTGTCAAGCCGGACTTGTTTTTGCCTTATGCTCAGAATCAGAATAGCCTCATGTGCTTTGCATTTCTTTTTGTTTCGACTGTTTAAATTTTTATTAGCATTTTAGCAAAACAATCTCTGTTGCTTTTTAAAAAGTTTAGCTATAAGTGTGATTTTTAAATTTTTATTACTGAGCAACCATAGAATTTTGGAGTGGAAGGGGAATTTAGGAATCTTTTAGAACAACCCTGTTGTGTTTCAGATGAGGAAACTGAGCCAGATAGGAAGTACCTCCTGGAAAAGGTGCTGTGGTGCACTGGTTCAGGGACTTTCCTCCCTGGACATGGCCAGTCCTATATCAGTGAAATCACAGGTTCAGTTGATGTCATCAACCTGTGCAAAGGTCTTGTTCAGCGTATTTGGGGATATTGAATACCAAGATGACTAATATTTCTAGGACTAAGTGACTAGCCTAGGATCATACAACTAATAAATATCTAAGGTAGGATTTGAACTCAGGTCTTCTGGAGGCCTTACAATGAATACTGGCTCAAGGTCACTTCATAAGTAGGAGATCTGGGATTCAAATCAATGTTCTTCAGCCTCCAAGCCAATGTTTTTTTCTGCTTTGTCTACCTGTTTTGTGGTCCTGGGTGCACTGAACAATGTTTGGGGTGGCTTTGCCCTTGGTGGTACCCTTCTGAAATGACTCTGCTGATGGGTCCATCAATACTCTACTCATTTGGAGCAACCATTGGTTGCTTGGACAGAAGCAACCTGTCTTCTGCCTTCAAGCCTGAAACTGGAAGCTACCTCAAGGGCCTCTTCTCTAAATTTGTCTTTTGACAGATGGGGAAACTGAGACAAACCACTTAAGGTTGCACAGCTTGGAGGTGTTGAAGGGAAGATTTGAATCCTGGTCTTCTGGACTGAGGAGCCAGTGCTTTTTCCATTCTTACTAACAGTCAATGTTTTGCTCTGAGCACCTGCTTACCTTCTTTCTTCCTGGCTGGCTGCTGATGACTAGGAGATCAAAGGATGAACACTGGCCAAAGGGCCTTCTTGGGAGCTTCCTCCTGGGGCTCACCTCCTGCCCCATAGAGAACAATTGGAAGGCCTGCAGTGGATGATGGGAGCTGTTCGCTAGTTAGCAGCCTGGCTGAGGTGGGGTCCATGGAGGGAGAGGTGCCCAGGTGTGTCACTGCCCGGAAGGTGGGAGCTCGGGCAGCACAGTGAGCAGGTGCAGGGAGGCTATTCTAAGGGCTGTCTTCCCTTTATTGTAGGAAAGTTCTCTCCTTGGATGGACTCAGAGAGATGCGGTACACTGGGGCAACGGGAGATTTGTCTAGCACCTGAATGTTAACAAGGTTATTTCCTGTACATCAGTCAGTCGAGGTGCAGGAGTTAGAGATATGGGGACACGTGAAATCTACTGTCTTCAAGAAGCTTCTGTTCCAAGAGCAGGGGGATGTATCTAAGGAGGAATGGAGGGCTGGAAGGGTTGCAAAGATCTTCACATAATAACTCTGGGAAGGAAGTGCTATTATTATTACCCCCATTTTACGGATGAGGAGACTGAGAGAGGTTAAGGGATCAAAGTCACACAGGTGGCAAATTCTGAAGCAGAATTTGAACTCAGATCTTCCTGATTTCAAGTCTATGTCCTAGGTGAAAAAACATACAAAATATGTTAAAACATACAACTTGATTCAAGATAATTTTTGTTTTGGGAGAACACTAGCAACCAGAGGGATCTGGAAAGCACAGTGGGTCAGGAATTGGGAGATCTGGATTCAAATTCTGCATCACATCCTTGTTAGCAATGAGACTTTCCATAGGAACTCACCTGTCCTCTGTGAGCCTCAGTTAACCCATCTGTCCAATGGCTGAGATTCTGCATTTTACCATTCTCTGTGGATGCGAGTTGTTCTTATTCCTCCTGGCCCTCCCATTAATGAATCTGTTGTGATACTCGGATCTGGGGTGGCTGAGTGGGTAGAGCCTTGGGCCTGCTCTCCATCCCCTAGGCCTCCTATCAGGATGCAGCTGCTTCTTCAGAATGTCAGCAGTTGAAGGAGCGGACTAACTTGGCCTGGTGCTGGGTGCTTGTGGAGGAGGCTCCTGTTTTAGAGTAAGCTCCTTGAGGGAAGATTTTTTAAGGTTTCAGCTACAAGGCCATGCAGGAAGAAATGGCCTCAAGATGGGTTCTGATGGGGAAGGCAAGACCTAAGGCCTTGCAGAGACTGGATTTGAAACCAGGGCTTTGGATTTCAGAGTGAGTGGATTTTCTTTGACAAGGGAAGGGGCCTACAGAGCAATCCCGCTTCCACATGCTCGCTGTAAGGTGTGAGGGAAAGGCAGCCATTGTTTTGGCCGGCAGGTGTAGGGGCCTTCCTGCTTCCCTTTCCCCACCTCCCTTTGTTCTCTGTTGGGCTTCCAGGTGTAGGGGAAGGCCACGGCACAGGTGGTTTTTCTCCTTTCTGTCTGCTTTTCCCTTGCATGAGAAAAAGGTCAAGACTCCAAATTTGCTTTGCCTTCACTGCTACTGCCTGCTGCCAGTGGCCACTTCTGTTTTGTGGTGGGAGGTATAATAGCCAAAGAGTCGGGGATTGTCAGAGTGGGGAGGGTTTGAAGCCTTGGAAAGGCACCCCCTCATCTCGGAGATGTTAACAGTCGGTGCTCCCCTGGACCTGGGCAATGACTAGCTCAGAGCTACCCAGCTGATATAAAGCCTTGGGCCTCTCGAGTCTCAGGATTGAGTTGTCTTTTTGCCCATTTTCTTTTTCTTCTTCCTCTCCCTCTCCCTCTTCCTTCTCCTCTCCTCTTTTCTTCTTTCCTCCTCCTCTTCCTATTCTTCTTCTTCCTATTCCTCCTCCTCTTTTTCTCCTTCCCTCCTTCCTCCCTCCCTCCCTCCCTCCTCCCTCTTTTTTTGCCCTGAACTTGACAAGCACCATATATGATGAGGCTCTTTCTCCCGGGCAACCGCCCCTCTCCCTCCCCCCCCCCCCGCCCCGTGTCCCCTCTATCTTTGCCCACAGCATTTGCACCAGGGAGATTGGGATGAGGATGAGAGCGGCAGGAAGCTGCCTTGGCCTTTGAAAGTGAAAATGTGCTTATTCCCCAGCCCGGAAAGTGTTGGATTAAGAACATGACTTGTAGCTCTGCATATTAAAAATAATTACATCAGTGGATAAAAATACCGCCTGCCACACTGTGTGGGGGCTTTGCTTTAGAGATAGAAAGGGCCTATTGTCTGTTCCTCGTTCTGTTATTCCGTCAGTTATTAGCCAGCCCTAGAACCTGAACATTCGGAGTGAAAAAGCGGAAATTCAGCTCCTCGTTAATATCTAAACTGTGCCGGGGGATTCACCTGCAGACCCTGCAGCTGGGGGGGGGGGACCTGTGGAGTGCTAGTCTTCCTTTGGGGTTGAGAATTAATGATTGGGTGTGGAGTGCCTGCTCTTCATTCAAGGCATATTTATTAAGGTTCTGCTAAGAGGGGAAGAAAGAAGGGGGGGAGAGAGAAAGAGAGAGACAGAGACAGAGAGAGAAACAGAGAGAGAGAAGGGGGGGAGAGAGAGACAGAGAGAGACAGAGAGAGAAGGGGGGAGAGGGAGAGACAGAGAGACAGAGACAGAGAGAGAGACAGAGACAGAGAGAGAGAAGGGGGAGAGGGAGAGACAGAGAGACAGAGACAGAGAGAGGGACAGACAGAGAAGGGGGGAGAGGGAGAGAGAGAGAGAAGGAGGGAGAGAGGAAGAGGGAGTAGGAAAGGGAGAGGGAGAAGGAGAGTGGGGGTGCAGAGCCTGCCCTCAAAAGGTTTACAGTCTAACCATGTGAGTCTGTGTTTAGATGTGCAGCAGCCAGTCTGGGAATATCTGAGGAGGACGAGCCCTTTCAGCAAGGTCTGATCAAGGTAGTCTGGGAGGAGGTGGTACCCGAGCTGGACATAGAGGAAAGGGGATTTCTGTGGGCAGAGATGAGAAGGCGTGTCCCAGGCAGGGAGGAGTAGTCTGCAAGGAAGGCAGCAAAGGGAGGCAGGAGCATCTGTGAGGGGAGGGTGGCTGGACAGTGGGAAGGGCCCTGGCTGGAAGGCTAGAACAGGAAGGCCTGTTCAAGTCCCACCTCTGATGTTAATGGCCTGTGTGACCTAGGACAGGGCTCTTTCCTCACTTGTCTCATGAGGGGGGTGGGCAGAAGGAGCTCATGAGTCCCACCCAGATATAGATCTGGTCATCTGATCGTGGATATCCAGTTTTCCTAGACTATATTAGATAGAATATCTAATATTCCATTATTAGTCTATTAATTAGTCTCTTAATTTAGTCTGTTAATAGTCTAATAATTAGTCTATTAATGGTCTATCCTTCGTCTCCCTGAAGGCAGACACTTGAATTTTTTTGGTCTTTGAGTCCCCCATGCCTAGCACAGTGCCTGATACGTGGCACGTGCTTCATAAATGCCTGTTGTATTGATTGATTAAAATGTAGGGTTCTGTGAAGGGAAAGAAATTGCATGAAATAAGGCTGGAAAATAGATTGGAAACAGACTAAGGAGGGCCTTGAATGCCAGGTTGAGGTGTTTTTGTTTTATTTTGTGGGCAGTGGGGAGCCACAGAAGGCTTTTGAGCCCAGAAGTGACATGGTCAGTCTGACTCTCAGGAAGGTTCTTTTGACTGGGGTTCTTCCAGAGATGGATGGGGGATCAGGAGCTTCTAGACTCAGCCGGGAGATTTTCACTGGGCCAGCCTTTGGATCCAGGCACTGAGGATAGAAAAGGCAAATTGTGAATTCTGGGAACTTTCAGTTCTTTTATAGACTAGAGTGACTCGTGCTGGGCGAGGGAGTTGTGGAAAGACAGTGTAGATTTGCTCTCTTGGCCCTAGGGGGCAATTAGGGTGCTCTAGCCACTGGACCTAGAGTTAGGAGGACCTGAGTTTAAATGTGGCCTCAGGGAATTCCTATGCAGCCTGTAGCACAAAGATATTTTTATCCCCATCTTACAGAGGTGGAAACTGAGTCCTACTGTTTGTGATTTACTCTAAGCAACATACTTAATTAAGTGTTAGAGCCAGGACTTGAATCCAGATTTCCTTTACATCATCCCACTCCACTTTTGATCATGCGGTCAGGGGAGGGAAGTCACTCATTGTTGGAGTGGAGATCTGCATTTAGTTTGTAGAAAAGATGGCGGGCGGCACTAAAGCTGGGGAAGGTTACATGACCTAGCTCTGGAGGAGAGAAGAATCCAGTGGCCAGAAAGGACCACTCTCAATTCTGTAGCCGTGGCCAGGAAAAGATGGTCTCACCCTCCCCCCTAAGAGAATGGATGTCCCTGGAGGACAGTGATAGTGTGGAGTTTTTGGTGGCATTTTTTGGCCGCTACCGCAGTATTTGGCACTTTAAGACGTGCTTGTTGAACTTCCTTTAGCTCCGAATGCCCCTGAATCCCACTTCATTTTGTACATTTGTGCTTATTTTGCTGAGGGAATATGTGTATATGTGTGTGTAATGAGTCACGGTCAGGGAAGAGGTGGCAACTAGAAATAATAAGCAGCTGATATATACGTTGGCTATGATTTTCCAGAGTGGTTTACGGCACATCACAGGATCCCAGCTGTGGGCCAGGGGGACCTTCCCTAGCTTTCTTGTTCAGATAAATAAAGGACTGACAGCTTAAATGGTCCCATTGAGGGCTGAGCTACAGGCCCTGCAGGTATTATTTGTCTCCATGTTACATCATGAGAGATGCTAATTAAATGACTGATCCAACGTCACGCAGCCCATTACCAAACCCAGGTCTCTTCCCTCTGCCCCCCTGGAGTCTATATTCCAGGGAGGGTCTCCCTGATACTCCCACCGGAGAAGCTGCCCAGTGCCGGCAGCCTCGGGTGTCCTGAGGATTTTAGGAGGAAAAGAAGAAGAAAAGTGCCCAGTGTCGGGAAGGAGGGCAAGCCCCCCACTTGCAGGGGCAGACAAAGGGGGCGTCTGTTCTCCTGAAATAGAAGGGCGGGGGCCCCGCGGCCCACAGATTTTGTCGTGTTGGATTCTGTCAATGGCCAGACTTTGTCCTCACAATGTCCCCGCTGTCAGAGTAAAGGGAAAGCCCTCAACCCTTTCCCTTCCCCACTGGGTCCTCTTGGCCTTCCTTTTGTTTCTCCATTTGCAAAAATGGCCAAATCGGGTGGTGGAGAGTGAGGTTCCGAGGTGGATCCATATCTAGGAAATTGTGGCTTTTGGGAGGTTCTGTTCATTCTGGTCTGTTCTGCTCCAGCATTTTTTTTCTGAAAAAGATCTGAGGGTGTTAGTGGACTGCAAGCTCAAGATGAGTCAGTGAGGTGCTATGGCTGGCAAGAAAGTCGATGTGATTTTGGGCTGGGTTGGTTCTGCTGCCCTTGGCTCTGGCCGGACCGTGCTTGGAGAGTTGTGCTTAGTTCTGGGTACCATGCTCTGGGAAGGGCACCGAGCAGTTGGCGTGTCCGGGGGGGCCGTGGGTCCCTGCCACATGAAGATTGGCTGAAGGAACTGGGGCTATTTTGAGCATCCTGCAGAAGAGGATACTTGGAAGGGGAGTGAGCCGTCCGGAAGCCTTTGAGAGGCTGTCCCCTGGAGGATGGCCCAGAGTCCTTTCTGCTGGCCCTCAGAGGGCAGAGACACCCCCAAGAGGCAGATTTAGGACGGGTGAAGGCAGGCACTCCTTACTAGTGGAGGGGGAGGGGGAGGCCGCCAAAGGGCTCGGGAACCCCTCTGAAGGGTGGGTGTTGGGCCAGCAGGTTCTTGGGGTGCAGGCCCTATTCTAACCATGCAGCGTAAGCGGCTGGTGAGTGGCGTAGGTGGGACGTGCTGAGACGGGGACCGTCCTGGCTGCCGCTTCTTTCTCCTGAGCATTGGTCATTGGAAAGTGCTGGGAGTGTGAGGATTTTGTGGGGAAAACGAGTGTGGGTGAGGGCTCCTTCTTTGTCTATAACCCACAGAGGCTCTTTGGGCCCCCTCCAAAAGGGAAGTAAGTGAGACCATCCCTACAGGAAGTGCTGCTGGGAAGATCTTCAGCCAACTTCTTCTTCTGCTTTGTCACATTTGGATGCAATGTGAGAACACTTGATTTTTTTTTGAGTGTTCCCCCATATAGATTTGCTTTCACCCTCTGCTCCTGGCTTAATATAGGGAAGTCAGGTCTTCATCTGACTGCTTGTGGAGGCTTGATGTCAAATTATTATTTTTTTCTAAAGTTTTGAACAAATTTTTGTCACCTCTTTCGAGACCCTAGAGTTCATTTAGGCCGGAGATTCTTAACCTGAGGCCTGTGAACTTGCTTTTAATCATATTGTGATAATTTATAATTATATTAGAATTTTGTAAGCCTCTGTATTTTAGGCTTTTAAAAACATGATTCTGGGAAGGGGCCCATAGACTTCACTGGACTCTGACTCTGATTCTGCTCTCATGGATCCCACACACTGGCCAGGTGACCTCATGCAAGTGGTTTGACCTCTTTGAGGTTCAAGGTTCTCATGTTTCAGCTGATTTCCAAGTTCCGGGTGGTGACAAAATATTCCAATTCCTGCTTTCATTTCACATTAAAAAAAAAAAAGCATCAATTGCTGCCATCTGCTGATAGAAGGAAGGAAATGAGGCACTTATGAGTCTTTCCTCAGTGGAGGAGAAATTAAATATTATAATTTCAATTTAGTTCTACAGACAGTCATTGAATGCCTACTATGGGCCAGGCACTGGGCTACGTATTGTATATTCAGAGATGGAATAAAAAACTGTCCAACTGTTCCTGCTTTCAAGGAAATAATATATATTCTAGAGAGACAAAATGGTAACCTATATAAGATAGATATGGAATCAATATGAAGGAGATTTGAAGGAACAATGTCGGGGATTAGGCCGGGCCTCCTGGGGGACAATGGCGTTGAAGGACCATTGGTATTCTAAGAGGTAGAGATGAAAAGGAGAGGGTGAGGGAGAAGGAGCTTTTTGATCTGAGTAAGTGACACGGTCACTTGTCACGCTGGGAATCGGGATTTGGGATGGAGGATGAGAAGGGAAGATGGCTCGCTTATGTGGCAAGAGTGAGGGCTGACAGGTGGCTGACAGCTCCTAAGTCAGGAGAGAACGGGGAGGGCTCTGGGACATTGGGCAGTTTAGGACCCTGCAGTGACCCTTTGGGAGAAGAATGCCAGAGAGCCAGGAGACATAGGTGGATTGCCGGCTGTATTATGGGAGGGGATTCTTGAGAGAATGAGACAGGATCCATTTGAGTCTCTGAATGGAGGATGGATGTAAAGGCTAGAACCTACCCTGCTCCTCAGCCTTTTGGCTGCTTGTCTAGAAACCCCCTTTAGGGTCTGTAATGAGAGAGACCTGAACCAGATTAAAATGCAGTTGGGAAATGTTTAGCAAAATAAATAAAAATACAATGCAACACAGATAATTTATGGTTTTCTTTCTTTCTTTTTTTTTTTAATTTGTGGTTTTCCAAATCCATTAGCCAGCAACTGCGATCCTCTTGGGCTTTCTTTTTGAGTTTGACATGGCCCCAAAGCATTGAAAGATCATACGATTTGCTCTTGTCATTCAGTCACCCTTGGTCAGAGTGGGACTTGAACTCAGACCCTCCTGAGGACAATTACAGCTCTGTCCCCTCAGATTTAAAAAGGGGGAAATTTCCTCTCTTTTATACACTACTCTGTCTTTGGAAATGGAGGACTAGGGAGTTCATTGAGTTCATCTGCCTCAGCCCTGCCTCCTGTGTTCCTCAGATAATGCTTTAGAAGGCAATCCAAAGGCTTTCTCTGACCTGGTGTGATAGGGTGCCAGGGAGGAGGGCAGCAGGGCAGCCATGGGCTGGGTGACTTCCCCTCTCTTGACCTTGGCTCATAAAATGAAGGGGTTTGACTGAAGAATGAATTCAGGAGACTCCCTTAACCCCTTTTCAAGAACAACAACAACAAAAGCATCAGGAGGTCTCTCACTACTCAGCATTTCTGTGTGTATTTACTGTTCAGGGGGTCATGAAAGAATTTGTAGCAGGGCTATCTTGGGCCATTGTGAACCACAAAAATGGGAACCACCAGGGGTCATGGGAAGTCAGAAGTTCCTCTAGTTCATTTTGCAGATGAGGAAACAGAACTGGAGACAAGAGTGACTTTTCCAAGATCATACGGTGGCTGAGCTGGGATTTGAACCCAGGCTCTGGCTTCAGACTCCGCTTTTTTCCTGCTCAAACACATGGGCTCTCTGAGTACTAAGATCCACTGGCCAGATGCTCCCATTCTTGCTGCCTGGGCTTTGGGATGGATTTCTGAGCTCTGGTCCAGCTTGGACACCCCCTTCCCTTCTTTATCTCCCCAGCTGTGAAATTCTTAACTGGGTTTTTTTTTTCTGGTTTGCATTTTCTGTAGCCTGATGGGTCCACTGATTTCCTTTTTTTCTTTCTTTCTGTTACAGATTGCTGTTGCAAGTGACTGTGAGTACCGTTGATTTCTTTGTAAAGATGCTGTCTGTTTTCTACTGACCTCTAATGGAGATGCAGGGGAATGCATGTTCACTCAAGATCAAGCCTTCAGACATTTTAGCTGATCTTCCTTCCTTCCTTCCTTCCTTCCTTCCTTCCTTCCTTCCTTCCTTCCTTCCTTCCTTCCTTCCTTCCTTCCTTCCTTCCCTTCCTTCCTTCCTTCCT
>JAJPUD010030373.1:0-13216 GCA_023553655.1 Myrmecobius fasciatus
GAGAAAGAAAAAGAGAGTTATTCTAACTATTTAAATGCATTGTTGTGGGGATCAAAAGTAGATAACAAGTGAAAACATTTTTGAAAAATGTATTATGCAAATGTAAGGAATAATTATTGATGGAGATGTTGGTATACTATCCACCAGCAGACTGGAAAGGTTCTGCAATTCTAGAAGGAGCTCTGAATATGGTTCCATTGACAGACTTCAATTTTAACCTGGCCCCCTCCTATCTTTCCAGTTTTCCTAGATCTTATTCCACTCCTTATACTTTATGAGTCAGTGACAGTCCTTCTATGTTATACTTTAAGGAAGATGTGTTTTCTCTCACTTCCTTCATTTTCAATGGCTATCCCCTATATATAGAATTCACTGCCTCAACTCCATTTCCTGCTTTCCTTGGCTTCCTTCCAATCTCAGTTGAAATCCCACCTTCTGCCAGAAGCCTTTTCAGATTCCCCTTAATGCTAGTTTTATCCCTAATTTATCCTGGATCTATCTTATCTGTACATAGCTGTTTGCATATTGTCTCAGCCATTATTGGTAAGCTCTTTGAGAGCAGAGATTGTTTTTGCCTTTTTTGTATCTTTGGCACAGTGTGTGACACATAATAAATATTTTATAAATGTTTGTTGAATTGGCTTAAATAATTATTAAGAACCTTCCCTGTTTTATGGCATTGTTTTAAGTGCTGAATATATAAAGGGGTAAAAACCTTTGTCCTCAAAGGATTCAGGTTCTATGAGCAATTTATACCATATATACAAATAAGCAAATATAAAATACACAATTAAAAGGAGTATCAAGTAATTTCAAAAGGATATATCTTTTGCCTAAAGAACAGTCTAACTCAATGAAAGAGATGCTTGTCATCAGGATGGCCATGGGGTGATGATGTTTTCAACAACTCTCTATGACTAAGTGGTGGAAGGATTAGGATTGGCAGTAGTGTGACAGACATACCCACACTAATGAAATCCAAGATTCTGGAAGTTCTAAAGAATCTATTGTTAGGTCACGATCCTAGATCCTAATATTTAAAATATATTTGTATGTTTTGCAAAACCCCTAATTTTACAGCTGAAGAAACTATTTAAAAAGCGACTTGCTTAAGGCAACAAAGCAGCAAAGCCAGGATTTGTACTTGCTCTTCTGCTTGTAAATATAAAGCCTTCTATATCACATCATGAACCCTTATATAAAATACATAAAAAAGTATAAAACAAGACACATTTCCCCATACTCCTTGGCAAACAAAGAAACCCAACTTTCACTTACATTATGCTTCAACGTTTGCTAGTTATATTCCTTAAAATATCCCTATGAAGTGAGTAGTTTAAGTACTATTACTCCCATTTTATGTAGGAGAAAATGAGCTCTGAGAAGTTAAGGGATTCACTTACGGTCATAATTGCAAAGTATTTTTAGGTCTCCTGATTCCAAATTCCTCCTTACACTATGTCATGATACCTTTCATTAGTTATATGAAGCTAATTATCATTGAAAAATTACAGAATCAGCTTGTGTTTTCCAAATTCCTTTTAATTCTCTGATACATTTTGTTCACCAGCCAGACATCTTTCAAGTTGAGGGCCAGACAAATCCATATAGCTTTCCTATTTTTCCTTTACACATTAGAGTTTCTGCAAAATCTCTATATAGATATAGGTTTTCTTGGCTTCATACCCACACATATGGTGCATGGTGGGTGTTAGCAAGCCAGCATATATTACAATGTGAAATTATGAAAGAGAATGGGAGTAAAGAATTGATTACAATTTACATTATTACAAAAGAAGATGGTCTAGTCAAAGCGTAAGAGGTAAACGATGGACATCTCTTGTATTCCATTGGTACCCTTCTCTATGTGAATGGAAAGCAAAGAAGAACCATGGAATATTTTGTAGATCACCTGCAGCAAGCTGATGAGAGGAATTGGACAAGAGTCGGGAAGGATGGGTAGGTGTGAATAAACTGCCATCTGTATCACTGGAAGGAATATCCATATCAATGATATTATATCTGCATTTGATTTTTAAGTGTGTATATACTCACATATATATGTATGTATACATATATATGTAGAATATATATACATATATTTATATTTATACAGATGAAACCTTTAAAAGAGTTTTGTAATTTTCCTGAGACTTCTCATCTTCTCCTGCTTAATTCTCTATCAACTCAATATTCACTTGTCTGTTCCAAACACATATGTATTATACATAAAATATTATATGTAATACATACACATATTATACATACATAGATATATACAAACTAGGTGGTACAGCAGATAGAAGGCTAGACCTGGAATCAGGAAAACTCATCTTCTTGAATTCTCCACTCATTTTTGCCAAGAAAACTCCAAATGAGATCAGAGTCAGAATCAATTGAACAATAACAACTTTATATAAATGTGCAAATGTATATATGTGTATATACACTTATATATATGAAATCACTCATTCACACAAGTTCTATAATCTTCCATCTAACTTCATGACAAAATATGGATAACAGAAATTCCTTATCAATTCTGTTTCCTTTAATGATCCTAAATTCCCTCCGCCTTTCTAAATATCAGCACTCTTATTAGTTCTGTAGTATGTTTAGTTATGAATCATGGAGCTTTCTAGTCTTCAACATTTTAAAAATGAACATCACAGATAGGTAATAGAGGCATATTATGTGTATAAATATGCTGTAATATGATAACAAGGAATTTCAAAGAAGAATGAGAATAAATGATGTTATCAGGAAATATATGAAACAAAAAAGTGTGGACTGGTCATCTTGTGGGAGCAAGGGATAACAAATGGGCAATCTAAGTGCTTCACTGATTGAAAAAAGTGAAGAAGGCCTCCAGTGTTTAGCATAGATACCCCACGATAAACTTATATAAAGTCAGGGACAAGAGTTACATAGAATGAGTAAGAATGAAAGGGTTGTGATTATATCATAGGAGGAAATAACTAAATTTATGAAGTTGTAAATCCATTGCACATTTGAATATATAAGCTTATATATGCACACGTAAACATAAATTATATATGCATGTATAATTTATAAATCACACACGTATTGCACAATTCTACTAAAGTGAAATTCAGCTGTATTTACTGCACGCCTACTATGTGTTGCAATAAAAAACTGTCAGGCATATTTGCTACCATCTGGATGCATACAATCTAGTCTCTAGAAACCATACATATAACAGTTAAAGAGAAATACAAGACAGTATATGAATAAATTCCAAACTGAACAGTGAAGAGAGCAGTTTGGAGAAAGACAGATAGGTAACATCAGGGAAGTCCCATGGAAGTGGTAAGGCTTATAGCTGGGTCTTGAAGGATGTGGGATATTTCAGTTAATGCCTTCTTCTCATTCATCTAAGCATAGAATCTCCTGTAGCAAGCCTGGAAATTAAAAGCCCTTTTGGAGATGCAAGTGCCAACCTCCTTGTCATCGAATAACTAGCATTTATAAAGCATTTTTAGATTTGAAAAGTACTTTAAAAATATTATTTTATTTAATTCTCACAATAACTCTGGGAAATAGGTGTTATTATTATGCCCATTTTATAGATAAGGAAACTGAAGTGGGTCAAGAGCAAATGACTTGCTCAGGGTCACAAAGCTAGTAAGTAGCTCAGGTGATGTTTAGACTCTGTGCTCTAGGCACGTATAGCTAACTGCCTGGTAGAATATAAGCTACTTGAGGACAGGATTCCTCTCTGTACTCCTCAAAATCTAGCGTGATACCTTGTACATAGCAGGTGCATTGTAAATCCTTGATTTGTTAAAAATGAAGTAGTCAGCTTTAGGATAGGAAAGAACTTCCAAGAGATTATCTAGAGGATAAAGGAAAAGTATTATGATGGGCTTTCAAGTCAGAGAACTGCTTCCCAGGTTAAAATCTTCCTGGGAAGTTTACTCCATCACCATGACTCCTTGGAATGAGCCCCAAATATCAGAGTAGTGGAAAAGGGAAAGATATCTTAGAGAGTCACAGACTGATGTTAAAAAAAAGGGGAGGGGGAAGTAACACAATGACACTGTATCAGGTGGCCTGTCTTACAAGAGTATTTTGGAAAATTCCCAAACCCTACAGAACCACTCTGTCGGATCATTACCATCAAGAAAGCAGAAAGCCGCAAATACCGTTCTCATTATGGAGAAGCTTAAAACAATTCACCCCACACATTAAAAAATCCTCAGAAGCTAGAGGAGGTTGGAACAGTAGCCTGGAGCACCATAAAACTCATGAAAAATTAATTCAATCCTCAAAGCCAGCACCCGTAAGGACTACTCTACATAACAAAAAGTTCTCAGTTGCATTATTAAAAACATTGCTTTGGAGTGATCAATTAATTTCAAAGGCTCAACTCTCAGCATTAGAACTTATCAAAGACAGATGTGCTAAGAAGAATCCTCTCTATCAAATCCAGTGCCCATCTGCTCTACCAGGGTTATAATTATGATCCTTATTACCGGCTTGAACACTTTTGTTTTTCTTTTAATCTAAATGATTTTTGGGGTGAGGTTCCCACTTAAAAGCCCAACAGAGAAACCAGAGGAGGACCAACATCTTTATCTAGGAGCCTGCTCCTGAGAGTATTTGAGCCTCGTGGTGCTTAGCTTGTGATTGCAGTCCCAGTATCTTTAACAGCAAATATGTATCATAAAACAAATTAATTCCTTAAACCATCATCAGACGTGTTTCACTAAGTGGCAAAGTGTGCCCATTTTCAGTAATGGAGAGATAAACGCCTGCAGCTTACAGGTCATCTCTAGGGACATCAATATGTGCATGGCTCCCTTAATAAATGTGTTCATTTGAATGCTGAAATTTATAAAGGCTGAAAATTCATTTTAAAAAGTAACCCACCACAGGGCTCCTTAAGTAACCAATTCCTCTAGTGCACACGTTGAAATATCGTTCTTTGTACAAAAACTTAATATAACCAATATTTTAAGAAAACACTTCTTACATATATATAGCAAGCTCTATCTCTACTTTGCTAATTTGGATTATGCAAAATATCAATCTGAATTAGCAGAAAGCCTGTCAAGTAGATATTATAACTTGATTAGGCAAACCACACACAGGTCATTTGAACTTCCTTCTACTGTACAGGGTGTCCTAAAAATCTTAGTGAGATTTTGAATGATTAATGTGATTAAATCACAAAACTGCACTAAGATTTGTACAGTGCCTTGTATAAATAAGAAAGATATGTAAAAAAATGTAAACTTCAACCTACAAATTCAAATGATCATGGATTCTAAATGAGCATATTATGAATTAATAAGATTTTTTTTTGTGCTTACAATCTACTGTTTTTTTTTTTCCCAAACCAGAAACTCTGGGATATTCCACAGATGTTTCAGTGTAATAATAGATAGAATGAATGTGTAAACACAATTTTTAAATTTTACACAAATTTTAAATCTATACCTGTTCGTCCAAGACCTTGGGTCAGGAAGGGCAGAGGAAGTAGGAAAAGAGAGACACTCATTTCTTCCCAGTAACACAGTGAGAGGAATCAGCAAAGAGGAACAGAGACAAGGATTAAGGATTAGGAGAACTTTGGGGTTGAGAACTCTGTGTGTAGAGAGCATGGTTCAAATGAGATCAACAATGCATCCATAGGAACAGCTAGGTGGATCAAAGAATAGTGTGCTTGGCGTATAGTCAGAAAGACTCATTTGAGTTCAAATCCTGCCTCAGAGGCTTTTGAGATGTGTGATTGGGCAAGTCATTTAATGCTATTTGCCTTAATCGACTGGAGAAGGAAAAGTTACCTGTGCCAAGAAAACCTCAAATAGGGTCACAAAAATCAGACATGACTGAAATACAACAATTCAGTCCAATAAACATTTATTAAATATCTTCTTTATGCAGAGTGATTGTGCAAAGTATTCTTCATAACTAGAAATTTAGATATAACACCTTCACTGACATCATTTAAGAGATATGATAATGCGCAAATAATAATATAATTATTTAGATTTTATTTATATATTTACATATATTTTTCATAACATCCCACGGTCTCAGTGCAATTTTAAGCTTTAACAGTTTAAAGCTGAGACACCCAATTTGTGATAACTATGGCGTAAGGGGTAGAAAACTCTTAGGACTATATTGCTTAAGGGACCCTGGGAAACCTCTGAGTGCTTCAGGAAATGCAATTAGACTAGATATTGCAGACCAAGAGCTGATTTGCATAGTAGAGGGAGAACTGGAACTGGGAGTTCCTCATAATGATAAAATCACAGGAAAGGTACAAAAAAAGGGTACATCACTTAACCCCTTTGGGATCCTTACTTTCCTCATCTTTAAATGAGAGAATTAGCTTCTGATAGATCTTTGTTATTGTTATTCAGTTGGTTGGACTCTTCAGGACCCCATGGATAGCCCATGGGGTTTTCTTTTTTCAAAGACATTGGAGTGCTTTGCCATGTCTTTCTGCAGTAGATTAAGGCAGAGGTTAAATGACTTGTCTAGGGTAACACAGCTATTATGTGTCTGAGGTCATGTTTAAGTTCAGGTACTCCTGATTCCAGGATGAGCACTCATCCAGCTGCCTCTAAATTTCAATTAGTGATGATTATGCCTTGATTAAGCTTCATTGGCTATGATATTATCATTGCAAAGCTAATATTTCTTATCTTATCCCACATTATATGACGCCTCCACTCTAGCCATCATCTCTGTCTCTTCTCCACTATTATCTTGGGCTCTACTCCTGAGACTCTGGGATCTGAGAGTTAAACTGTCACATTTTCTTATATCCACATGGTACAGATTCTGCATCTCTACCATGCTGGAAAAACAGTAAATGGCAAGTATTCTTCCCCTTCTGTGTTCCTGTCCTATTGCTGAGAAGGATAAGGTCTTGAGTGACAAGGAAACTACTATGTTATTCATTACTGTTCACAGCTTACTTGCCTCCTTAGGTTATCTATCCCAGAAAAGCAGCCTTCTATGTATCCTGTGATGCAAAGGAAGTTGCCAAGATGGACTGATTACAGTTGCTGTTGCAACCAGTCTTTTAGATATTGGGGCACACTAAGATCACATTCAAAGGGTCAAAAACAACCACGGGTTAGCATATTGCATGAAGTTCTGGCATTTATTGAGGAAGTGAAAGTGTTCATTACAGGAATACCAAATATATCAAAGCAATTTACTTGGAAGACTGGGAAGGATTTTTTTTTTTTAGCTTTTTTAATTGCCTTGTATAGTTTGCAAACTTTCCATATAGCAACAATTCATGTTAAGTGGTGGGAAGAGCCCTAGATTTTGAAGCCCACAGACTTATGTTCAAAACTCAGCTTTACTACTCACTACCTGTGTAATCTTGGAAAAATCAGTTAATTTCTTTGTGTTTCTGTTTCTTGATTTGTAAAACAAGAAAGTTGGTCTGTGCAACTGCTTGAGTCTTGCCCAGCTTTCAAAGCTTAAGATGTTAATAGAACCTTCACTTTTGAACTAATAATGTACTAAATTTTAATTTGAGATGGGAACCCCAAGAAAAAAGTCAGCCTATGTACAATATAACAGGTCAATTTAATTCACTGGATATTTACCATGAACATAATAAGTATTATGTACAAAATACTACGTTAGGCTCTGGAGAATAAAGAAACAAGCCCTGCTCTCAAGTTTACATTTGATGGAAGGTATGACATACGTACAGATGAGAATAATGCCAGGTGGCATGTGAAGGGGACATAAGAGAAAACAAAGTGCTCTAGGGAGTGTTAAGGACAAAATTCACATTCTGATATAGGGAGATAATTGGGATCAGTGGCACCTGAAGGAAGGGAAACTTTTGAGCAAGCAGAGATGAGGAGAGAATTCATTCCAAGTATGGGAATGAACTTAAGTGCTTGTGTTTCAGAATACAGTATATATGAGTGGGAGGAATAGAGATAGAAATGTGAGCTAATAATCCTTTCTTTCTTTTTTTTAAAAATAGTATTTTATTTTTCCAAATAAATGCAAAGATATTATTCATCATTCACCTTTGCAAAACCTTGTGTTCCAAATCTTTCTCTCTCCTCCTCCTCTTCCCTCTCCTAGAGAACAAGTAATCCGATATAGTTTAAACATGTACAATTCTTCTAAACATATTTCCATATTTGGCATGCTGTGCAAGAAAAATCAGATCAAAAGGAAAAAAAAACCTGAGAGAAAAAAACAAGCAAATAAACAACAGTCACAAACAGGTGAAAATACTATGCTTTGATTCACATTCACTCTCTATAGTTCTCTATTTGGATGCAGATGATTCTTTCCATAATGTTTCTTTCTAAGAAAAATGAGAGATATGCAGATTGAAGCTAGATTTTGAAGAGTTTTATAGGTCAAGCTGAGGTAAAATACATTGTATTTTATTGTAGAAGCAATAGGGAGCCTGAGAAGCTTTCTGAATAAAAGAAAAACATGGTCAGATTTGTACATTAATTATTTTAAAGGCTATGTGAAAGGCTGTGTGGAGAGGAGGCACGGAGATTGGGAATGCTTTGCAATAATTCAGGCAAGAGGTTATGAGCCTGAACTAGTATTGTATCGGTAAACGAATCACAGCATTAGAGATTAAGAACTGAAAGGGACCTAGGAGGTCACTAACTCTAACTTCCTTATTTTAAGGATTAGGAAACTGCTTGAGAGGTTTAATGACTTGCCCATCACTTTGCTAGTGTCTGATGTAGATCTCAGGATTTCAAAGCCAGTGCTCTATTTACTGGGTCACTGAAATGCCTTTTAGGTGAAAAGGAAAAAGGATATGAAGATAAATAAAAGAAGAATTAATAAGATTTCCCACCTGTTGAGAGAGAGAGAGAGAGAGAGAGAGAGAGAGAGAGAGAGAGAGAGAGAAGAGAGAAGAATGACACAGGTGCTTAAAGATTGGTTGACTAGAATATTTTCATTAATCTAAATAGGCAATTTGGAAGGAGATGCAGATTTACTGTGATAAGTTTAGATTGGTACACTTTGAGGTACTATAGGACAATCTAGTGAAAATATACTGTTGGATTTTAAAGACTAATATAATCTATTAACTTGTCATTTTTCTAATGTATCATAGACACACACAAAAACACAAACACGCAAAACATACACACCTAGGTGCCACGATGAATGGAACCCTGCATTTGGATTTAAGAAGACTCATCTTCTTGAGTTCAAATCTAGCTTCAGACATGCACTAGCTGTGTGACCCTTCACCCTGTTTGCTTCATTTTACTCATCTATAACGAGAGAGACCTGATAATTCCAAACATCATGAATCAGAGAATGAGGATCTAGAGTAAACAGAAAGAGAAGATGGAGAAGTAATTGAAGGGACATAATATCATGTCTTCAGCAGAAGAGGGAATTTGACATTGAAAAATATCTATACAGACAAGCATTGATACGTGTAGGTTAAGAAGGGAAATAGCTGAATGGGGGAAATCTTTCTATCAAATTTCTCTGATAAGGGTTTGGTATCCAAGATATTATAAACAATTAATAAATCATAGATATAGATATATAACTAATAGTCACTCTCCAATAGACAGTAAAAAAAAAAAGATGAACAGTTCTCAAAAGAATTGCCAAATATCCCCAACCTCATGGGAAAAAAGCTTTAAATCACTAATAATAAAAGAAATACAAATCAAAATAACCCTCAAGTTTTACCTCAACTGGCAAACTGGCAAAGATGACGAAAATGGTAATATCTAAGGTTGGAGAGGTTGTGGAAGGAGAGGCACAATAATACATTATTGGTGGACCTAGGAAATGGTAAAACCATTTTAGAAAGCAATTCAGAATTCCACAAATAAAGTGACTAATAGGTCCATATCCTTTGATCTACAGATTCTGTTAACCTCAAGGAAGTCATTGATAGAAAAAAACAGTTTCCATGTACTCCAAAATATTTATAGCATAATTTTTATGATAGCTAAAAATAGTAAACAAAATTGATACCCAATGACTTGGGAAGAGCTAAACAAATCGTGGTATATGAATATAATGGATTGTTACTGTACTGTATTAAATGATGTGCCAGAAGAACACATAGAAACATAGAAAGATCAATATAAACTGATGTAGAGTGAAGCAAGCAGAGCTAAGGAAACAATACATACTGTAATTACAACAATTTAAAAAGAACAATGACATACACAATACACACAAAAGTAAATGTAACAAAAATATAAAGACCAAGTTAGATCTCAAATGAAAAAAATATAAGAAGACACTGCCAACTTACCCCTTTGTGGAGGTAAGAGGTACACAGATAATTCACATTGTACATATTTTTGAACTTTTTAAATTAGGTTAGTTGTATTGATTTTGTTTTTCTTCTTTTCCTCTCCACAAAAATAATATTTTATCATATGGTTTGGTACTATAGGAAGAGTGAGAGGAGGAATGAATGGGATACTACAGTGATGTGGGAAACAAAATATCAGTAATAACTTATTTTTAAAAATTGTTATAGGGGAATTATATTGATACATTACGGAATAACAAATATGCCCTGTTCAGCATACACAGAATAACAAAAGAAAACATTCTTTTGTATTTTTTATTTATTCTTTTGTTTTCTTAAGGAATACATAAAAATTAAAGGAAATTTACATGTACTATATTCACATTTTTACTATCACACTGAAATAAAACTCATAAATTATACCTTTGCAAATTGCAACTTTTTATAAATTCTAACACTGCATAATACAAAATATTTAAAATTAACTAGATGCAAACACAACTACTTTGCTTTTCATTAGAATTTTAAGTTTTTATAATTGAGGTAAGATTTGTTCATATGAAAATGAGAAAATACAGAGAAATATTTTAAAGTACATTTAATCTTCTATAATTAAAGAATAATCAAAAATTAAATTTTATTATATACAATTATACATTTTATTATGAAAATAAAAATGTAGCCCAAATTGAAATTTTATTCATAAAACAGCAAGATTTTTAAAAGATTGCAACTGCATATTATTAGATGACATCGAATTATCAGACTGTAAAGCATAGATAGAAGTAAATATTCCTATAGTCTGAAATGCTCAGAAATCCTGGTTCACCACACATTCACAAATTATTATTCATATACATACATGTGTATATATATGTATGTGTATAACACAAAAAATATATAAATAAAGTTTAGAATCACATCAAAATCTAATACTATTATGTTCTTCATATACTTCTGTGGTGGATTCGAATGCATATTGGCTGATAACTAATAGAATTTTGCCATTTTGTCATTTGACAGAATGTCATTATTTTCTTTTAAATTCACCTATAGATTACAACTGATGTCAAAAACAATAAAAAAAATGAGCCTAGCAAGAAATACAAAACCATATTAAAGGTAATCAGATCCTAGCAATTTCTACTGGCTTTCTTTTCCCTTTTGTTAGCCATACCTATCTGTGATGAACTGGTGAATTTCCAAAGAATTGGTGAATAACCCTCCTCACACTCTTGATCCCTTAGGAATATTATATGTTAAATTCAATACTTACTACCTTTCCCTCTGAAGCATCTATCTTCAAAGCAAATGGAATTTCTTTGACTTTACTGGTAATGTCTTTACTCTGGTTCAATATCCATTTGAATTGCTTGGTGATAGCAGATGAAACACCTTGCTCACCCCAAACTTATCAGAATGCAGAATCCCATTAGATATCATTACTCTCATTTGACCATTTCTATTGCACTTTAGGTCCACTTTACAATATTCAGAACTAAAAGGGACCTTAAGAATTATAGTCTCTACAATGTATAATCTATATTGCCTTCTCAACAAAGGAGTGGAGAAGAAGAGGGAGGAAGGGAGAGAATTTGGAACTCAAAGTTTTAAAAACAAATGTTAATTAAAACTGTTTTTACATGTAACTGGTGAAAAATAAAACACTAAATAAATTTAATTAAAAAAAGAATAATAGTCGAATCCCCTCATTATATAGATGAAAAAATGGAGCAGGAGGATAGAGGAAAGACATTATAGGCAGAAGATTGTACCCAAGGACCAGAAGTGGAAAGCACAAAATACACTTAGGAGCAGGAAAAAGAGCCAACACAATATCCTGTAGATATACTGAACTTCAAGAAAGATGGTGGTGTCACAATGCAAGCCAATAAACTAGCATGAAGTTGAAGAGCAAATTGGAGGGCAGTAAGGGCTGTTAATGTAACATCTGCACAGCACATTGAAATCTTCAGATGACAGGAATTTATAGAAAAGGAATCATCATAGCAGTATTTTGAAGAAATTAAACTTTTCTAAATTAATACAAGATGAGAAGAAAAGGATATTTCAGAAGGGCTCTTCTTTCTTAAGCAAATAGATAGCTAGATAGATAAATAAATGAAAATAGAGGGTCTAACTCCCTCTCGACATGTTTGAAACTTTTCCAGATGTATAATCTCTCTTCTTATTGCGCAGTAAAACAGAAACAAGAGGTAGGCTTCCTTGATACAAAAACACTAGGAAAAGCCAAAAAAATCTTTCAGTATCTAACTTCCTTGTCTAGAAACAATCCCTTCCAAGCAGCAAAATCTTTCCCAAAGTATGCAACAGTGTCTCCCTTGATCACGTTTATCTCCTCAATGCCTTTTCTCTTCAAAGCCCTCTGCTTCCATGTGTTACAAGTCCTATATGTAAAATTAAAAATAAGGATGGCTCCATCTTAAAGATAAATTCTACTGCCATTGTTTCTCTCCCCCCCTCCTCTACCCAATGCATACCAGTCTTTTACTGTCTCTGACTGACCTCTGAGGTTCAGCTTCTACTCAACAGCTGGGTGCTTCTGCTGGATTGCCAAAGCTATCATTTGTTTTCTATATTCTGGGCTTTTGCTAATTCATGGGGGAAAAGAAGAACCTTTCCCAGACACAGGAAAGACACATCAACTCTAATACTATTTCCCTGAAAGCTTCAATTCTTTAAGGAAGTTCTATTTGTAGACACTCCCTTTCCTTTCCCCTTTCCCCTTTCCTTTCTTTTCCCCTTTCCTCTTTCCTTTCCCCTTTCCTCTTTCCTTTCCCCTTTCCCCTTTCCTTTTCTTTCCCCTTTCCTTTCCTTTCCCGTTTCCTTTCCTTTCCCGTTTCCTTTCCTTTCCTTTCCTTTCCCGTTTCCTTTCCTTTCCTTTCCTTTCCTTTCCTTTCCTTTCCTTTCCTT
>JAJPUD010030374.1:0-13215 GCA_023553655.1 Myrmecobius fasciatus
AGGAGGTCAGAGCTGGGAGGGCCCTTAGAACCCAGGAGGTCAGAGCTTGGAGGAACCTTAGAACCCAGGAGGTCAGAGCTGGGAGGGCCCTTAGAACATGGGATGTCAGGACTAAGAGAGGCCTAGAGAGCATTTAAACGAATTTCCTCATTTTCTAGAACAAACAGGAGCCCACTGAGCCAAAGTGACTTGTAGGAGATCCCAGAGTCCCAGGTTGATGGCGTACCTGGAATCTGCAGCCAGGGCTCCCTTTTGCTGGCCCAGCATGCTTTTCACTCTGCCTTCCTGCCTGTTTCCCAGGCTGTGATGAGCCAGCGTCTCCCGGAGATGATATGAGGCACTCCCTGGAGCCTCAGAATAGGATCAAAGCAAGAAATACCTACAGATGGTGACAGCATGGTAGCGGAGGGAACACTGGGCCAGCAGCAAGTGAGGGGGCCTGGGCTCGGCTCTGAATCGCTCAGTGAGCAGCTCTCCCTAGGCTGCTCCAGGTAAAAAGGGCTGCCAGTCTGGGCCACTGCGGCTGGTACTCTGCGGGCCCTGGGTCACAGTGTGCCCACCCAAAGGTGGCAGAATGGCAGCAGCGGCGGCCCTGCCCTGGCCAGAGGGACTGGGGGCAGCTACCTGTCCCTGCGGGCTCCCCCCTCCTCCGGCCTAGCGGACACCACACCCCCTAGGAATGCAGCCGGCATTCCTGCGGCAGGGGTGTGGCCGCCCTGGGCTCTGTCTGCCCCGGGGCCTCTGCCCGTTACTAAGAAGGAAAAGCCTGGGGCCCCAGGCGCTGAGTCAGCAGGTGAAACTTGGCTTTTGCTTCTTGGTGGAGACTGCAGGATGACCTAGGCCAGGAGCAAGCTCAGCTTCCTCCCTTCTTCCTTCTGTCTCCCCTCAACCAAAGGCCCTGGGTTCTAAAACCATCCCAGCTGTGACATCCTGGGTTCTAAAACCATCCCAGCTCTGACCTCCTGGGTTCTAAGGGCCCTCCCAGCTCTCACATCCCGGGTTCTAAGGGCCCTCCCAGCTCTGACCTCCTGGGTTCTAAGATTCCTCCCAGCTCTGACCTCCTGGGTTCTAAGATTCCTCCCAGCTCTGACATCCTGGGTTCTAAGGGCCCTCCCAGCTCTGACCTCCTGGGTTCTAAGGGCCCTCCCAGCTCTGACATCCTGGGTTCTAAGAGTCCTCCCGGCTCTGACCTCCTGGGTTCTAAGGGCCCTCCTGGCTCTGACATCCTGGGTTCTAAGGGCCCTCCCAGCTCTGACATCCTGGGTTCTAAGAGTCCTCCCGGCTCTGACCTCCTGGGTTCTAAGGGCCCCCCCCAGCTCTGACCTCCTGGGTTCTAAGGGCCCTCCTGGCTCTGACATCCTGGGTTCTAAGGGCCCTCCCAGCTCTGACCTCCTGAGTTCTAAGAGTCCTCCCAGCTCCTTCATGCTGTGTTCTAAGTGCTCCCAGCTCTTCCAGTCTGTTTTAAGACTCCCCCACTGACTTTTCAGATTTTCCATTCTAAGGGCCCTCCTAACTGTGCCATTCAGTGTCCTGAGCGGCCCCAGCTCTTCCATCTGGTTTTCACAATCTCCATTCTAAGGTCCATCTCTGAAGTCCCTCCCAGCTCCCCCAGTCTGTTCCATGACCCTATCTGTCCCTGGCACTCTTAGCTCAAAGGCTCCTCCCAGCTGGGAAGGTCTAGGATTGGATGACATATTTGTTGAATGAATGTTGAGTGAGACTCTGTCATCAGCCCCACTTCCTTTTCTAACTGTATTTGCTTTAGATTAGTACTGACTTCCTTACTTCCCCAGACTTTGATCTTCTCTCCGGAAGTCCCTCCCCCACAATATTCCCTGCCCTGAGGGCCCCGCCCTTTTGTCTCACTGGAGCCAGCAGGTGTCTGCAAAGGAGATAAGAGAAGCCTTGGGGAACTTGGGGACCATGGGTGCCAGGCCCTGGACTATAGGACCCCCATCCAGTTCCCCTTTGGTCAACAGGTCATTGAAACCATTGGAACCACAGGTTCCCCTTACTCCCTAGGCAGAAGGGCATGGACACCACAGAGGCTGGGTTTCCACTGCTGGTCTCCTTGATAAGGGACTCAACGGGGAGCAGACCAGAATCTAAGAGCCCAGAGCAGCTGGGATCCCACAGACTGGGAGCTGGGACAAGTCTTAAAGACTATCCCAATCCTTTCATTTGACAGAGGAGGAAACTGAGGCACATCGCGAGGAAACAGTTTGCTCTAGACCCACAAGTTTAAGTGACAAAACAGAGATTCAAAGCCCAGTTCTGCAGTTTGAAAGCCCCAGCAGCTGTGGTGGGGGAGACCAGCAGGCCCCTTTCTTAGACCGCCTTTCTCTTCTTCTCCCAACTGGCAGCGTTCCAGCCATCTCCCACCGTCTTCTTCCCTAAGTCAGGCCAAGGAATCCTCCAGCTGTGTAGCTGGGGAGCCAGCTGCTTCTCTGCAAATCTCTGGGGGACCTGGTGCTGACTGCCCCACGCAGCCGGCTTTAGTTTTCATAATGGAAAAAACACTGCGTTTGGAGTCAGACACCTGGTTTAAAATCATCTCTACTGCCTTCTACCCACTTGACCCCGGAAATCACTTCCCTCTTGTCAAAAGACTATGAAAGCAATTCCTCCCTTGATGGAGCTTCTAGTGTATGGGCAGAGGCAGATACATGCCTCTGGCACTAAGAGAGATCTTTCAGACAGGATCTGACACTCAAGTGCAGCTGGAAAGCATGTGCCACATGGGAAAACAGACTCCACTATGAGTGTGGCTAGGCTCAGTCTGGGGCAACTAGGTGGAGAGAGTGCTAGATTCAGGAGGACCTGAGTTCAAGTCTGGCCTCAGACACTTCCTAGCTGTGTACCTGAGCCAGTCTCTTAACTCTGTTTGCCTCAGTTTCCTCATCTGTAAGGGATAAGGGAGTGACAAACCACTCCATTATCTTTGCCAAGAAAACCCCAAATGGGGTTACATAGTATTGTCAACAACAAAGGATTAGTCTAGGAAGACTTTTTGGAAGAGGGTAATTTGGAGGAGGGATGGACTGAAAATGCCCAGGTGGAGCCATCTATTTCCTAGTCCCTCTGAAAAGCGATACCAGTGAGGTACCATCCTAGGAAATCTCTGGTTTCACTTTCTGCCCCTTTCCCTCCTCTCATGGTGAATCAGTTCAACCACACACTATCCACAGCTCTCAAATCCTTTGTTCCCCTTATCCTAATCACTTCTCACTCCTTCTCAGATCCTGGACCACCAACAAACTTTGCCATCCTTGCCTCAGGGCTGCTTGCTTGTGTATAACTGAACAGATGAGATCTATTAAAAATTTGCATTATTAAAAATTAAAAATTAAAAAATTTGCCTTATTTAATCTCAACTGGGCCCTCACCACTGCAAGGCCATCTTTCCCAACCCCTCTTAGATGATTTTTGCACTCCTCACAGATACTTTTAAATCTTCCATTCTTTCCTCATTCTCATGTCATTCTCTTGACTGAGAAATAAGGACCATTACCACCAGCTCCTTTTCCTTTATTCCATATCTCGTAACTTGACCTTATTCCTTATTCTCTCTTTCTTGGTTCTTGACTCTAACAAAGAGGTAGCTAGCCCTTCTCCTCATCAAGATTAATCATTCCGCTGGAATCTTTGACCTTTCAGCTTTCTTGGGCATTTTGCCCACTTACTCATTCTATTTCTTTCTAGTCATAAATCTTTCCCTATCTACCAGCTCCTTCCCTAATGACTATGCACATGATTGCTTTTTGAGCATTCCTAGGAAACCCTCACACGTCCCCAGTTGGTCCTTATGGAGTCCAAAAAGTCTCAGTGCAATTTGATGCTTTATTAACTTCAGAAGTATAAATGCTACAAATTTGCAAAGAATCATTTGTAAGTTTAATTATTCACATTTCTCATACTCACTTAATTTTGTGAATTTTGACTAATACTTTTAAAAAATTAACAATATGAGGCATCGAGTCATTATACATTGCATGTGTAACAATTTCTAGATGATCACTGGAGAGATACAGAAAGTTCTGTTCCATGGCCACCTGGGTCATGTGGGCTCACACCAATACTGTTGTATGTACTTCAAAACTGCATTCTAGGGAAGATCTTTTTTTTCCTGAGGCAATTGGGGTCAAGTGACTTGCCCAGGGTCACACAGCTAGGAAGTGTTAAGTATGAGTCCAGATTTGAAGTCCTCCTGACTTCAGGGCTGGTGATCTAACCACTGCACCACCTAGCTGCCCTCTCTAGGGAGGATCTTAAAGCTAGACTTACCAATGCTATTCTTTCAGATACCCAGCAGCCACTGAGGAGAGGTTTTACTCAGTCTAAAATTGACAAGAGCAATATGTAGCAGAAGACAGTAGTTATGTTGAAAATATATCAATATTTTAAAAATTTTAATGATTAACCTTTCAAATGTTGCTTTTGGTAAGTTTGTGGCATTTATACTTTTAAAGTAATCAAAGCTAAAAACTGCACTAAGACTGTTGGGACATGCTGTTGTTCCTCCTTCCAAACCTTGAAAATATCATCCACACTGACATCCTCCACTTTCTGTTCTTTCTGTCACTCTCCTCAACCCTTTGCAATCTGGTAACGACTAACAGTGGCTCTTTCCAAGGCGATTTTCCAAGTCTTATTGAGATATTCTTGACCTCTCTGCTGCAGTCAGGACTGTTGTCCACCTGCTCTTTCCTTCTGGTCTGGCAAATCACATTTCATCTCCTTTGATAGAGGAGACTTTCATTATCCATATCCTGATTCTTCTGTGTGGCTGTGCTCCCTCCTGAGAATCTGTCCCAGACTCCTCTCTTTTCTCCATCTATACTATCTCTCTTGGTGATGTCATCTATTCCCTTGGGTCCATCTATGGTGATGATTCCCAGGTCTAGATGTCAAGACCTAATCTTACATCACCCATTCCCTATTGGACATTTCCCACTGAACATCCCAAGGAAACCTCAAATTCATCACAACTGAACAGAATACCCAGATCCCTCCCTCTTCTGAGAAAAAGGGTCAACTACATTCAAAACCACAGTGGTTCTTGTCTTTTCCCTCTTCCTCCATCCATCCTATCAGGTGCCAAGGTCTGCCATTTTATTTTTCCATCTCTTGAAGCCCTTTCTACTTACCACCCAAGGTCAATCTCTCATGTCCTTTCATTTGGATTTTTTTTTAAAGCTAAGCTTCTTATCTTACACAGGCTAATGGACCACTCAGTCAAATCAATAAACATTTATTAAACACCTACTAAATGCCAGGCATTGTGCAAAGTGCTGGGGATACAATAAAAAGTAAAAGATAGTTCTTTCCATATTTAGCATGTATTAGATTACCTGTCATCTAGGGGTGGGGAGTAGGGGGAAGGAGGGGAAAAGCTTGGAACAAAAAAAAAGTTTTGCAAAGGTCAATGTAAAAAAATCACTCATATGTTTTGTAAATAAAAAGCTTTTAACAAAAAAAAAAGATAGTTCTTTCCCTCAAAGAGCTTACAATCAAACGGAGGAGACAACAAGTAAACAAATTAGTAAAATTAAAATACAGAAGGCATTAGAATTAGAAGGTATTCATGGGCTGAACCCAACTTGGATGAGTATGGAAGCTTTAACCTGTCCTATTTTACTGATGAGCTAGTTTTCTCTTTCTTGGGCAGCCTGGTGGCCCTCCACCCTTGGGGACTCATCCTATTGGTTCCAAACTTAGTTCGGATTGTCTACAGACTTTATTCAGCTCTACTGCATCTCAGAATTCCTGAATGCAAGTAATTCATTAATCTTAACCTCTCTAGCATCAGGAACTCTCCAATCAGACTTGTGTCACCATGTCTAGCTTATCCTGATTACTAAGGTAACCCCCAGCTGCTACTAAAATGATATTCTTAAAGAGTTCTGTGTTGCAAAAGATAGTGCTGGACTCAGAGACCTGAGTTGGATACTTCTTAACTGTTTGACCCTGGACACAGCCTCATTCTGCCTCGATTTCCCCATCTAGAAAATGGGGATTAAAAATAGCACCTATTTTCCAGAGTTGTTGGGAGGATCTAGAGAAATAATCTATGCAAAGATTTTAGAACTCTAGAAGTAACTAGAGTTCTAAATTGCAAGTTCTAAAATTCTAGAGCTAGTCCATTCAAAAAAGTTTCAGGGATTTGCTGCAGAAATAAAATACAAATTCTTCTAGCCTTTTTCTAAGCTGACTTCAACCGACCTAGTTTAATCTCTTCTCTAAACTCGACATGCTCACCAAACTAGCCCACCAGTGTTCTCCATGAGTGACATTTCATTTCCACTCTCTGTACCTTTGCAAGGCTGTAATCCCTAGTGTCTGACATGTCATCTCTCCTAAACTCCACTTCGCATAATCTTCAAAACTTGGCTCTTGTTCCCTCTCCTCCCTGAAACCTTTCCTGAATTTTCCCAATTCCTCCAAAGTACCTCACCCAGGACGTATAATTTTCTTGCTATAATTTTTTTTCATTTAATTCTCTCTGTACGAGTCACTTGTCTTTATTATATCTCCAGCACCTACCACAGTACTTGGCACAAAAAAATCATGTGATAAATGCTTATTGAATGAATGAAAGACAAGGAAGGCAGGAGCTCAAAGACTCTTAATCAGGCTTGTTAAGATCAAACACGCTTCCTCCAGGAATCTGGCTCTGTTTTTCCCCTAGTGCCAGGGTTGGAGAGGGAGAAGGAAGGCTGCTGGGAGAGAGGGGGCGGTCAGCTTCAGGGCACATCAGTCACATTTTCTAGCTGTGACGTGACGCTGGACCCACTGTTGAAAACACTCATTAAGCATCTGCTCAACCAGCCCTGGCGAGACAAGGGAAGGTCTATTATAGGGTTTGGGCTGACAGAGAGTCCCGTCCTCTACAAACAAACATGCATGCACACGTGTATACTCACATGCATGGTCACATCACTAATTCCCAGATACACACAGGCATCCACTCGTAGATACAATCCTATGCCCACATACATGCACACACATATATCCTAGCACTTGATCACGTATTCTCCAACCAAAATAATAACTAGTATTTATATAGCTTTTTTTTTTTTTTACTTTTTGCTGAGGCAATTGAGGTTAAGTGACTTGCCCAGGGTCACACAGCTAGGAAATGTTAAGTGTCTGAGACCAGATTTGAACTCAGGTCCTCATGACTTCAGGGCTGGTGATCTATCCACTGCACCACCTAGCTGCCATTTATATAGCTTTTTGAGATTTGTGAGGCACTTTACAAATAACTCATTTTATCCTGACAATAATCCTGGAAGATAGATTCTGTTATTTTTCTCCATTTTGCAGATGAGGAAACTGAGGCAGGCAGAGGTAAGCAATTTACCCAGAGTCATACAACTACTAAATTTCCAAGGTTAGATAGTCTTCTTGACTTCAGGTTCAGTGTTCTATCCATGAAACATCTAGTTTCTCTTATACAAACAGAGAATGATGAAGTCATTGAGCTCCCTTCATAAGTAGGCTCCAGGTCTTTATATGGAGAAGGGAAGGCATGTGCATAAGTCTATGGATACCTAAGGTCTTCAGTTTAGGCTCTATTTGGGGGGTTTCTCCTCTAGACTCCAAGAACCCATGCTTAGAAGGCCATAGTGTCCTTTTGGGTCCTAGGGATAAAACTTTAGGTGAAGTTCTCCCCAGATCACTGGTTGTTTTTCCTGCTGAGATTCCATATACCCCAACACAGCAGAGCATGAAACATCCTGCCCCTCTAGCAGCCCTTACTGATATTAGACATTATAGTGTCCTGGAAGACAACCAATCAACAGACAGCATCCTATTCTAAACATTTGCTTATACCTTTTAATTCCTTCATCCTTAATTAGATCAAAAAGTTTGACTGGTTTATTACATTTTGGGGGACTTTAAATGGAGGAGAAGGTTCTATGGTAGGTCAGTCTCTTGGTGGAAGACTTTAGACTAAGAAACACCTTGAAGAAGTGGACCTTTATGCCTGTGCCAGAGGAAAGCAGGTTCTAAAAGTTAAGAGGGTGTTCTGAGGGAGTGTCATGTTCTCCTGACTCTTACCGATTATGCATGCTATCAGAGACCTTTGGCTCTATAACCAGGATGAGAGAGGAACATACTGAGGATAAACATGGACAGAGACATCCAGAAAGATAACTACCAGAGGAAAGAAATGTCTAAGGCTATGAACCTTGTAAAAGATAGATGTTTGGAACTTAGCAGAGAGTTATACCCAAGAGCAACCTCAGCAGGGCTAAGTTGGAGCCACCTTAAATCAGCTCTCAAGTCACATATTACATTTTTATTGTGAGCCTTTATTCCTCAAAAAGTAACAAAGGCTACAAAATGGGATTTGACTTATTGTTTTGTTGATTGTCTAGACTTAAGAAAATGATGAGGAAAATGTTAATAATGCAGATTAAACTAAAAGTGTTTCCTGAACACATTTTTTAAAGGCTCATCATTAAACATCTCCCTGTTCAGTTGTATGCACAAAGGGAGAAAAAAATTTCCAGCAAGCAGAAGCTGTAAAATAGTTTTTTGCCACAAGTGTTCTCTACATGTACTTCTCATTAGGTTTTTTAACTATAAGTTTGAGCCCATTTTCCTGAGGGCACCTTGTGTGTACAAGGAGAATGGTTTTGGTTTTGGTTTTTGGATGTGACTGATTTTTTTTTCCCTTTGTAATATGTAATATTTTGCTTTCTCCCAATTACATGTTAAAACAACTTTTTAACATTTGTTTTTTTAAGTTCTGAATTCCAAATTATATTCCCCTCTGCCTCTCTTTCCCCTTTCTCAAGATATGAGCAATTAGATATAGGTTATATATGTACTATCATGTATAACACTCCTATTAGTCATTTTGTTCAACAAGACACAAATACAAGAAAAAAGAAAGAAAAAGAAAGGAAGGAAGGAAGGAAAGAAGGAAGGAAGGAAGGAAGGAAGGAAAGAAGGAAGAAGGGAAGGAAGGAAGGAAGGAAGAAAGAAAGGAAGGAAGGAAAAAAGGGAGGGAGGGAGGGAGGGAGGAAGGAAGAGAAAAAGAAAGAAGTAAAGGAGGTAATGAAGAAAGGAAGAAAAAGGGAAGAAAGAAAGAAGAAAAGAAAGAGGAAGGAAGGAAGGGAGGGAGGGAGGGAGGAAGAAAGAAAGAGAAAAAGAAAGAAGTGAAGGAGGTAATGAAGGAAGAAAGAAAAAAGGGAAGAAAGAAGGAAAGAAAAGAAAGGAAGGAAGGAAGGAAGGGAGAGAGAGAGAAAGAAAGAAAAGGAAGGAAGGAAAGAAGAAAGAAGGAAGGAAGAAAGAAATACGGAAGGAATGAAGGAAAGAAAGATGGAAGGAAGAAAAGAAAGAAAGCAAGGGAAGAAAAGGGAAGGGAGAGAGGGAAGAAAGGAAAGAAATGAAAACTAGCATGCTCCACTTTGTACTCAAAGAATATCAATTTTTTTTTCGGGGAGGAGACAGCATGCTCATTATTAGTCTTTTGAGATTGTTTTGGATTGTCATATTGCTGAGAACAGCTAATTTCTTCATCACACAATATTGCTGTTGCCGTTTACAATGTTCTGGTTCTGTTCACTTTACTTTGCATCAGTCTAGCTAAGTCTTTTGAGAAGAAGAATATTTTGTACCAACTGCTCTTATTATCTGCTTAGTAAATGCTCTTTGGTAATTGAGGTTCACTCACCTATGGAGGCTAATGAATGAGCAACACTACTAGAAACCTCTTAGAATCCCAAAGAGAGTAATAGCTACCCTCTGGGGACCCCAACTGCTAGAATGAGCTCAGTTTGGGCAAGTGGTCCCAAAGGAGTACTACAATGAGCTGAATTGCTATCTTAAGTCCCAGATAGATTGTAAACTCTTTAAGGGAAATGATAGGGCCACAGTCTTTATTGCAGCATTCTCTATAAGTGAATAAACAAACAAATGAATAAATAATAGGCTGCTAGCCTTGGAGCCTGCAGGAGGGCATCTAGCTAGAACCTCAGCCTCTGTTCCCAGCAGCTGCTCTGAATCTGAACAATTCTGTACCCTCCCCACCTCTTCAGAGGTCTTGTAGTTCAGCTGGATTCATTCATTTCCACAAACATTTATTAACTACTATGTGCAGACCACCGCATTCAGTTTTGACCTCTATATTTGGGGAAATAAAAATAACAATGAGCAAAAAACCATTCTGCCTTCAAGAAGCTGATGGGGATAGGGTTGATACAGAATACACCCAGTAAAGTAAATACAAATAATTTGAAGAGGGAGAAAACAGTAAATAAAATCTGGGGGGCTCAGGAAAAGAGAAGCACGTAGACTGAGTCTCAAAGGAAGACAAGAATTTACAGAAGAGCTGTAGAGTAGAAAGAGCTTTGTCATTGTCAATATGGGGTCACCGGGTTGGAAGCCAGTGATGTTAGGAAGAGCCCTGACCTTGAAATTAAAAGTCTTGGAAGTCTCAGCTTCCAACTTGACCACTTCCTAACAATCTAATCTGGAGGAGATCAAAATAATCTCTGGGCTACATATCTCAAAAGCTGGTTATAAGGAAATCACCAAAGGTGAATTGTTATCCAATTAAATTTAATACCTATTTATTAAATGCTACATGTTTTCAAAGCACTGGGGAGACAGAGATGAAAAACCAATAGAGTCTGCTCTCTGGGAGTTTTTGATCTACTAGGAAGGACAGGATAGTTACACAGACCCTAGAAAGAAATGAGCTCTGTGTTTAGGCTTTAAGGAACATCTCATCATCCCTTACCTAGACTCTCATAACAGACTTCTCATTAAACTTTCAGCTTCCCTTCCTAGGCCCTTGTTCATGCAATGGCCAAAATGACTTCCTATAATACAACTCTTATCATATTACTCTGCTGCTCAATAACCTTCCCCGTTGCTTCTGGGATAAAAGGGAAATTGCTCAACTTGTTATTTGAATCCCTTTACAATCTCATTGGGTATTTCACATCCCTCTTCTTCATGCACTCTGTAATCCAGCCAAATTATATTATCTCCCAAGTTCAGCATCCTATCTTCTACTGCTGAGCCTTTCTTTAAAAGGTTGATGATCCCCTTACCTGAAATATATTCCCTTATCATCCCTCTCTCTTAGAATCACTAGCTTCTTCCAAGAATTAATTCCTCTTGGATGTCTTTCTAGTTATTCTTACTTATTGGTGGGCCCTCCCTCATCAAATTCTCTTCTCGTTACTTATCGTAATGGAGCATCCTCTATGGTGTACTTTTCCAAATCCTCCACTCATAATGGCTACTTCACCCCTTAGGAACCCATCATTGAATAATCCAAAGGGGTTATGATTTCTAATACTATTTCTCAGGAGCCCCCATCTGGTGTGCTCCTCCTATTATCAATCAATTGCATTAATTAGCCCTTACAAAATATGCAAAACAAACAAGACTATATTCCCCTCAATTTTGCCCCTGATACTCATTCACCTAAAATCAGAAAAGAATCGTTAAAGAAATAATTGGCTTTCATGCATTTCTGGATGTGAGGTGACTGAGCAGAAGAATACAGCTTGTTGCTTCAGCCAGCAGTTCATATAAGTCTTTCTTCCTCCAAAGTTACTGTGAAAGAGAGATTGAGATGAATCCTTTTTCATGATCTCTCCATTGTAGCTCTGCCTCTTCTGAGCCAAAATGAGAGGTAACTGGTGACTCAGTGGATAGTCTATTAGACCTGGAGTTAAATCTGGCTTAGCTGTGTGAAATCACTTCATTTCTGTTTACCTCAGTTTGCTTAATTATAAAATAAGGATAATAATAAACACAACCACCTTGTTGTGAGTATGAGATGTAATTATATTTGGTAAAAAAAAAAAAGTTCCTGGAACATAGGTGGTGCTATATAAATGCTTATTCCTTCCCTTGCCCATCAGTCTTGCCAGCTCCTAAGCCACCAAGAAGAATTTTCAACATCATATATCCCTGGGTCACTCATGATTGGGAGAAGGTTCACCAAAGTTCTGTGTGTTTGATTGGAAGTAGGCAATGAACACCTGTTATCACCCACCAGGAAGTGGAAATCCAAGTACACAGGAAAAAAAAGGGGGGGGGGGCTCCCATGGTGTTTATACCTGTTGTATTCTCCTCCCACTCCAATTCCCAAGTAAAATGTAAGCCCCTTGAGGGAAGGAACTGTTTGAGGCTTTGTTATCTATTCACTTGTGCATCATTGGCCTTGAACAAATTCTCACTGGATTGAATTAGATTGGATGTATAAGGGCAATTTAATTCCACTCTGGAGCAGCTAGGTGGATAAAGCTCCAGGCCTCAAGTTAAGAGGACTCATCTTCCTGACTTCGAATCTGGCTTCAGACACTTACTAGTTGTGTGACCTTGAGCGAGTCACCTAATCCTGCTTGCCTCAGTTTCCTTATCTGTAAAATGAGCTGGAGAAGAAAAAGGCAAACTACTGTGGTATTTTTGCCAAGAAAAATCAGTTACTTTTAGTGACTGAACAACAACAATAATTCAATTGTCTCATTTTACAGATGAATAAACTAAGACCCAGAGAAAGAGAGAGGTTGCGTGGCTAATAAAGAGAAGAGCTGGGATTTGAATCTAGGTCATTTAGTTACATGTTCTTCCACCATGCCAGGTTTCATATTTGCTTTTGAAGGCAATGGGGAGCCACTGAAGTTGATTGAGGAGGAGTGGGTGAGTGACAGTCAGACTTGTGCTTTGGGAAGGAATATTAGCTTTGGGATCATAGGATTTGGATTTGAGCACCAGCTTTGCTCATTATTCACTGTATGACATTGGGCGAGTCAGTTAACCATTAAGGGATCAGTTTCATTAATGAAAATGAGAGAATTGACCTCAGAGGACCCTTCGAGCTATAAAACCAGATGCTGCAGAATATGTAAGGTTCAGCCCAAATTGGTTTGAAAGTTACTAAAGCAGAGGTTCTTTCTGCCCATCCCAGGAAGGGAAAAAAGTATCTTTGTTCTTATTACTAACATGAGAAGACTAAGACCAGGTGACTTGGAAGTTCTAAACTGATTTCTCCAAGGGGTATCCTCAGTGGGAGGGTAAGGGTGTATCCTTGACAGGAGGCGGGGCATGGGCACCTGGTTCGCCCCAGGGCCACATTGGCACCTATTTCGATGATGTAACTCCCCTGGCACTATCTGCTCCAAACACCCCCTCCTGGCAAGGAGCATGGAGTCAAGGGTTCCTCCATATGATTTCTCTTGT
>JAJPUD010030375.1:0-13214 GCA_023553655.1 Myrmecobius fasciatus
TTTTTTTTTAAGAGTATTAAGGTTGAAAAGTTGCACATTAGTTGTAATTTACACCATTAAGTACATACCAATATTGATGAGAACATGGATTCTTGGAAACAGAAAAGTGGGGAAAAACAGGAATGACACAAAAATATCTGTAAGAGTTAAGTAAGTCATCAATGGAAAATGTTACAAGATTGAATTTGAATGTTGCTCATCTTTCATCACAAACTTCTGGCCCTGTGAATGGACACAATGACTAGAGGACATGCCATTGACTTTTATTTAAAGAGTCAACTCTTAACAGTTTTTCTCACCACTTCTATCCATGAGTTACCATGCTTCTGGACTTCTCTGGAATTTTCCATCATGACCCAGGGCCAGGTACTTGGAGTTCTTTTGCTTATTATTTATATTATATATTTGCAGACAAAAAATTAAATACAACTGAAAGTGTGATACAATTAATCCAAAATTAATGATATACAGGTAAGGTAGCCATTAGTGGAAAATTTATATTTGTGAAGAAGTGTATTTAACAAAAAGGAAGACTAATAAACTTGGCATATTATTTAAAAATTAGAAAATAAATAAAAGAAACAAAGCAAAAGAACAAAACTTATTTTCTTAGTATAATAAAAAGCATTTATTTAAAACCAAGAGTCAGCTTTGAAAAAATTAGGGAGGTTTTCCCAATAAGCTTAAGAGATGTCTGTCATTTCTGCTATTATTTGAGAAAGTAATAGCAATAATAGTTACAGCAGTAAGATGAGAACTAAAAAAAATAAAGATATAAACAGAAAAAAGAGATGGCAGAATCACTGTTATATAGATAAAATAATTGTAAATATAAAATTTAGAGAACATTACAAATATAAATGACACAACTGATAGCTAAATTCCTGGAAATACAGTAAAGGAAGGGTCAGTTTAATCACTTTTTTACTCTAAATATACTTGCTTCTGACTTAGGTGAGGAACTTTCAGAATAGAAAAATGTAAGAATTAATAGTTGATTTTAGACAAAATATCAAATTTTATTATTGGGCTTCATTCTTCTCTTAATTTTTTTATATGTCCCTTTTTCTATTAGGAACTTTTCTAATTAAATTCCTGACTAGAAAAAAGTATGAGAACAGGATTAGGAGGAAGAGAAGAAACAGCTTTGCCCACCTCAAACTGATCAGCTGTGCTCCCAGTGGGCAAGTACTACTACTACTCACTGATTGTCCTTCATTCTCCCTTGATTTTCTAGTGTAATTGCATTAGCTAGAGTGTCCAGATCTATTTCAAATACTGTTAACAATGGTTTTCTTTACTTTTACTGTTAAGTAACTGGACAGGATTTGAGTTACTCATTATAGATAAATGCCTGTTTTTGTTTTAGATAAATACTCATTATCATACTAAGGATATGTCCATTTATTCTTGTTTTCTAGTGTTCTCAACTTAGATATTAAATTTTCAAGACTTTCTATATCTAATGACATAAGTATTGTTAATTAATGTGATTTATTATGTTTGTAATTTTCTAATACTGAAATTTATTCAGTAATTATTCAGTAATACTGAATACCTGTATTCCAGGTATAAATCCAATAATAAATTATTCATATTGAATTATATTCAAAAATATTCAATTATGTTAATGTTTTTAATTTTTTGGTGTTTAACTGCTAATATTTTGAAAAAATAATTCATTAGAGATACTACTTTATAATGCTTTCTAATACTTCTTGGTTTAGGTATCAAGAACATATTTGTTTCACAGATGGAAATTTGGCATTTTTTATTTTTATAAACAATTTATGTAAAATTTGAATTAGTTGCTCTTTAAAAGTCAGTGGAACTCACTTTTAAAATCCATATTATCATTTCTCCTGAACAAAAAAATGATGTGTGGCAATAACTATACATATATTAGATTTCTTAAGTATTCTAACATAATTATCATGTAGTGGATATCCTGCTATCTAGGGGAGGGGTGGGGAGTAGGGGGGAAAAATTTGTAACAGAAAGCTTTGTAAGGGTTAATGTTTAGGAATTACCCATACATATGTTTTGCAAATAAAAAGTATTAATAAAAAAAATCCATCTTATCTGGAGTTTTCTCTTGGGAATTCATTTATGGCTTGTGCAGTTTCTTTGATAATGGGCTATTTACAATTTTAATTTCTTTTCATAGTTCCTCTAGGTTGTTCAGTTGTGTCCAACTGTTTGTAACCCTAATTTGGGGTTTTCTCCAGCTTATTTTACAGGTGAGAAACTGAGGCAAATTATTGGTTATTTTATTAATTTCCTTTATTTCTTTATCTGTTGTGACTATTTTGACAGAAATTTTCCTCTTTCTAATAAAATCAGAAAATCAATTCTGATAAAATCAATTAACTATTTTATTAGTTTTTAAGAAATTATTTACCCATTAAATTTTTTGCTTTCAATTTTATGTTTTGTTTTTTCACAATTTTATTTTTATTTTGTTATCTTATGGCTTTTATTATTGGTTTTCATGTTTCTTAGTTGCACAATTCATTTCTTTCTCATTTTTCATTGTGTTTACATATATAAATGTTGATCAAGGATTGCAGTCCAATACCTTTGATATATTATCTTGTTTTCACTGTCTTAGATGAAATTTTGTATTTTTCAATGATTTTTAAAAAATCCATCAAATCTTTAGGCCTGAATTATTCAGTCTCTATTCAAACTAGAATCTTTTCATTAAAGACAATTTAGTGATCAATTTTTATTGCTTTGGGGTCAGTCATAGAAAAGTTTTGTTTCTACTTTTTCCCATTTGTTCATGGGATTTTAATGCTCTGAGACATGAGCAATGAAAAACTGATAAAAACCAAGTTCTTTTGAGTCTCATTCACTAATTCTGTAAAAGAAAATATATGATTGGTACTATAAACCAATAATTGGAATGGCATGACTTCCTTTTCCCTTTTTGTTCAGATCTTGATCACTGGTTCTTATATTTTTCTTCTTTTAATGTTAGATTATTTTCCTCTTTCTCTAGCTCTTGTCTTAAAAACTATCTGTCAGGCTCTCTACCTGTTTTTCTAAGGCAATTTATGTATGTATATCCATATCCAACCCTGCTTAGCCTGGTTCAGGTAAGACTGAGGTAATGAGATGTACTCTCATGTATCCTCTTCTTGCTCACCCTAATTACTGGAAATTGTACCACTTTTTTGTTACTTCTTCCCATGTATATTCTTTCATTTCCTTTTTCCTACTTTCTAGTAAAACTAATGACAATGATCCAAGTCCTTCCCTCTTGCTTAATTTTATTTTTTTCAAGGAGTTAACTACTTGAGCAAATTTTTTTTAATTAAAAAAAATCCAAATTTAAAGGCAAAAAAAAAGGTGGGGGGAGAATATTTCCATTTATAAAGTATAACAGAAAATGAACATTAAAAGCAAAACTGTGACTATTATCTATAGCTTAATTTTTTAAAAAGCACATAATTAAAAATATTTTCAAAGCTGTCCTGTTTGCCTTTGTTTCCATCTGAACTTCCTTCTGCTATCTTCTGTGCATTTAAAATATGATTCAATTATTCTCTTTTCATTTGGGAACACCACTACTAGCTCCTGTTCTGTCTTTCTACAGTGTCCCTCCAATAGAAGGGAATAAAATATAATTCTTGCAAGAAATAAGCACAAATAAAATAAATCTATACTTTGCTACGGGTAAAAATATGTCATATGCTGAACCTAAGGCCATTGCTCTTCTAACACAATGTCAATCACAATTGTTTTTCCCCCTCTTCTGTGATCTTCTCTATAATTTTACTGCTCATAAACTCTTTTCCATTCATAACTGAAAAACTTATTTTCTTGCTTGATCCTATAACTTAAGTACATTACTTTTTATATCTAGGTGATTTGTCAATTTGGAGCTTACTAATAAGGTAGTGTGAGGTCTTAATCTAAAAAGAGAAAATTGTAATAAATTCACAAAATTTGAAAGAAAATCCAGGAGGAGAGTGTTAATCAACAGATAGGATATCAAACTTAAATAGAAATGGATTCCCTAGTGGTTACAGAGTAACTTAGAAAACCACAAATTAGCATCATTTTTCTAGTATTGCATTTTTATCTGTTTTTTAAGAATTCAGGAGTTGTGTTTTTTTATTTTGTATTTTTGCTGAGGCAATTGGGGTTAAGTGACCAGGGTCCTACAGCTAGGCAGCGTTAAATGTCTGAGGTCAAATTTGAACTCAGGTACTCCTGACTTCAGGGTTAGTAATCTATCTACTGCACTAACAACTAACTGTCCTGAGAACTCAGGAGTTTTGCAGACCATTTTCATGGGTATGAAGTTTGACAGTTCTAGTCAGCTGTAATAAATGCAGCACAAAGGTCAAGTAAATCAAGAAAAGACTTAGATTTAACAGTTAATAGATCACTATTGGTATTTCTTGGTTAAGATGACAAAGTGAGTTACTAGAAGATCCCAATTCTTCCAAAATACTCCAGTAAAGTTCTAAAAGTGCACCAGAAAGAACAACGTTAAGGCAACCAGAGAAGCAGCTAAAAATCATCCATTCTATCCAAGAAAGCCATATATACCCAGAGAGAAGGATGTGAAATGTAGACCACAACATAACATTTTCATACTCTCGATTGATGTTTGCTTGCATTGTGTTTCCTTTATCTGATATTTCTTTCTTGTAGATACGATTTTTCTTGCACAACAATGATAAGTGTGGAAATATGTACACATATATTCAATTTGTCAAGTATTTTATCATAATTAACATGTAGTGGATATCCTGCTATCTAGGGGAGGGGTGGGGAGTAGGGGGGAAAATTTGTAACAGAAAGCTTTGTAAGGGTTAATGTTGAAGAATTACCCATACATATGTTTTGCAAATAAAAAAAATAAAATTTTTAAAAAATGGTACTTTATTTTGAATCTTTTATTGAGTGATTTGGAACATTCACATGGTAAATTTATCTCCTTTGACAAAGATTCCATTTTGAATTTACTGCAGGCTATGCAATGTTGATTTGAACCTAATTTTGGTGAGACTGTCTTCTAATTATTCCAAGAGCTCTCACAAAATAAGGAATCCTTTACTAAGTGATTTAAATGTTATGAGACTTATTGATTACTAGTTTATTGAGTTCAACTACTTTTCTTTCTTCTTATCCAGCCCATTTCATAGATTTTATTTTATTTTTTTTGAGATTAGTACTAAATTGCTTTGATGATTGTTGCTCTCTAATATAGTTTAAAGTCCAGCACTCTTTTTCTTCCTTCATTTGTACCTTTTTTCAGCATTTCCTTTGATATTCTAGGCATCTCAGCACAATACATGGAGTACTGGATTTGGAGTCTAAAGTCTGAATCTTGCCTAAAATACCTATTAGTCATGTGACCCTTAGCAAGTCACCTAACTTATCAATCTCAGTATCGAGTATTAAATAATGAAATATTGTATAAAAGTATTTCATGAATCTTAAAGTGTGTTATGAATGTTAGCTATTATCATTACTTCTTATTTGATTAGATGGCACAGTGGATAGAGAGCTGGGTCTGGAGTTAGGAAGTTACTTTTCAAATATGGCCTCAAGACACTGAGCAGTTGTGTGACCTTGGGCAAATCACATAAACTTTGCCTGCCTCAGTTTTCTCAATTGTTAAATAAGGATAATAATGGTACCTCCCTAACAGTGTTTTTATTAAGTTTATCTGAAATAATACTTGTAATACGCTTAGCACAATGCCTAGCATATAGTACTTACTTAATAATACTTGTTTCCTTACCTCCTCAGTCCACTCTCAATCCCAATCTAGCTCCATAAAATATCCCTCTGATAATGTGATTGGTATCATGTTAACTGTGGAAAATGTTTATGGTAATATTGGCATTTTTATTATATTGGCATGACCCAGTCATGACTACAGAATATTCTCATTGATTTCTTTAAGAAGAATTTATTGACAAGTTCATTCAATTTCCTTGTTCTAAATAAGTCATATATTGTTACATTTTTAACAGGATTTTAAGAATTAGCTAACATATAAATAATGAAATGATATGAAAGTTTTCCAAAGAACTGCAAATTAAAGCAAAATCCCTCTAATTAATAATAAGTAATAAAAATTGCAAATTAACACAACCCTAAAGTTTTATTTTATAGTTACTCAGCAAGTATTTAACAAATATTATATGCTAGATACCATTCTGCATGCTGATAATGGAAAGAAAAAAATGAACAGAGAGCATCTTCCATCAAAGAGGTCACATTATAGTGATAATGTGAGATAAAATGCAAATAACTATGTAAAAAACATATATGTATGTGTATGATATACATGGTGTATATACATCGAAACATACATAAAATCATATGTGATATATATATATGTATATATATCAACATATACACAAAACATCAACACATACCTATAAATATAAAAAAATCTGTATCTCTAGATATATTCAGAAAACAAATTAAAGATAATCTCAGAAGGAAGGCAATGGCTACAGAGGAGACTGGAAAGGCTTCTTTCAGAAGGCAGAATGTGAGTTGACTTCTGAAGAAATCAAGGGAAGGGAAAAGGAGGATTTGAGGAAAGAGTGTTCTTTCTAAGTATGGGGGACAATAAACACCAATGCATGTATTAGAAGATGAAGTGTTTTGATAGAGAAACAGCAAAAAACCCAGTGTAGCTGGATCACAGAATATGTGAAAGGGATGTTAAGAGTAGCAAGATAGGAAGGAAATATGTTGTAAAATGGGTTAAATCCCAAATAGGAAAGTTTACATTTGTTCCTGGAAGCAAGGGCAAATCACTGGAAATTACTGAGTAGAGAGAATGTCTGTTAAACTTGTGCTTTAGGAAAATCACTTGGATTTAAAACTAAGTAAAGGACAGATGGAACTAGGTATAGGCAAGGAGACAAAATTAGAAGTTTATTGCAAAGGTTATCAGTGAGATGTTAAGGACCCATATGGGTGAAGAGAAAGGAACATGAACAAGAAATATTGTGAAGAGAGAAATAACAAGATTTGCAAAGAAATTGGATATATGGGGTCAGTATGAACAAGAAGTGAAGTATGACATGGTTTTAAATCCAGATGACTTGCTCTCAACAAAAAAAGGAAAGATGGGATCATCTTTCATTCCCCAGCTTTCATTGAGTGAGACACTATGAGGGTCAAACATTGCATATAATGTTGGATTTTCTTTGATGTTAGTTTTATGAAAAATTTTTTATTCTACTTTAAAAATTCTTTATCATAAGAGATGGTTTCCTGGGAGGGTGAAGAGAGATACAGTGGGAAATGTTAGTGGCATACAAAACAAAAGTTATCAATAAAAATTTATTCAAAAAACATGAAAGGATGTTGCCTTTTGTTCAAAGTCTCTTATGTCATTTCTGTTGATATGATCATGGGATTTTTATTGTTTTGTTATTAATATAATGTTATAGGCATAGTTTTAACATTAATATTGAACCAATCTTGTATCCTATCTATAAATCCAACCCGGTCATAAAGTAACGTTTTAAAAATGTTTCGACAGCCTCTTTGCTAACATTTTATTCAATCTTTTTGCATTGATATTTCTTAAGAGATAGCTTCTGCTTCAGAGGGATCCAAGATGGTTCTAGCTCTGTGATTCTGAGTTGGTCTGAAGTTACCTGGTTTGTTCTACTTCAGAGTACCTACAGGCTTGTAGCTGTTAATCACAACTCAAGCTGGTTTTTCTTTCCCTTTCTCTGAGGACTCAGACTTCGGGCTGTTATCTTATACAGTACTCATCTAGATAAAGAAAGTTATTGCTATTTTTCTTTGATATTCCTGATTATTGACCAGTCTTGTTCATTTTTGGCTATATTTGGCTGGAATGTGTGTCAAACAGCTGGGCTCCTCTATATGTTTTTAGATAGCTATTTTAACTGGATGTGTGTGTGTGTGTGTGTGTGTGTGTGTATACAATTATATCTATACATATATACACCAAACAACTGTTGGGCTATCTAACAACTGTCTTTCACTTTTGTTTAACTGGCAAGCTTGTTTCCCTTTGTAATTATATGCTTTCTGAATCATAAATTTTATTTCATTGCTTGAGTAAAAACTGGTAATCTGCAGTCTACACAAGACTACAATGCACTTGCCCATTCTCCTTGTGTGCCACTATTTTTCATCCATGTAGTTTTTCTTATGCATTTTGCTAAGATAAAATTTTCTGCATTATTGATCTATAATGTTTCAGGGTTAACAGAATGAGCATAATATCATATCTAATGGGATAAATTTCTTGGGGGAAAAGGTTCATGAACTCCCATGATAAAAAAAAATTATCTTGTTATTTTCAGTAACTTTTAAATCATATTTAGCATTACCAACAAAACATCAGAGAAGGGGTTCATAAATTTCACTGGACTGTCAAATGGTTTCATGACACAGAAAAAGTTGAGAACCCCTGATATATATAAACAGAATCATAGGGAGACATGGATATGGGGAATTCTTCTATGTGAACTCTATTAAGAAAACATCTTTTTGTAATATATATCTTCTAAGTTATCTTTGTTACTATAACTATGAAGGAATTCTATATATGTTCAGCATATCCAAAGGTGACAGTTATGGAGAAGAGCCTTTAATCCATTTTGCTCAAACAAATACAGTATTAGTTTCAAATGAACAATAGAAACTGAAACAAATTCTGTAACTTGAAATTCTGAATGTGATGATGTGGTGAATTGTAAAAACTATTTTGAACACATTCTTGTTCCAATCTCCTATTTTGATCAAGGATACCCTCAATATATTTTGTAGTTTATTTAATAGTAATCAGATAAAATAAACTTGAAGATGAAATATCTATCCCGTGTCATTTTGAAACATCAGTGAATAGGTTCACAAAACTGGTATCTAGGATAAAAAAGAGGTTGACTACATTAGTCAAAAAATATACTTTGAAGTCAATGAAAAGATAGACCTCGAACCTCCCAAAACTATGGTTTTGTTTTCCAATGAAGAACTAAAAATACATATATAAATATTTAAGAACTTCTTTCACTTCATTTTTTCAAGCACCATTTTCATAGCAATATTAAAGTACCTTCAGTGTTTATATACTTACTTGTTAACAATTTTTGCTTAGATTTTTTTTTAAAGCAAAGAAAGTAAATTTCAATTTAAAATCTTTTTTACCCCCTTAAAAGTTAGTCAAACTTGAAAGGGTTTCAAAGTGAGCAGAACCAGGCAAACAATATATATATATATATATATATATATATATATATATATAAAATCACAAAACATAAAAAGGAAAATAACATTGAAATACACCAGTATTCTGATCAGTGAATATACTATTTATTTTGATAGAAGGCTTCTATCAGGGGAACAAAAGGTAAATAAGAACTTAGTGACAGAAGTGCAAAAAAATAGAAAAAAAAGAAAACAATTATCATGACATTAAATAATTCATAGATTAAAAAAAGTTTCAATGGGGACACAATTTTTTTTTAACTAATTACATTTACTTTTTTAGGCAATCATTCTTTTTCTTAGTATGATATTTATGTTGGACAAATTAAATTCATAATTTAAAAAATTACAAATTTTCAAATTATATTCATTTAAATTTTTACCTTTTGTTGCCCAAATAATTTTTCATAACTTTTTTTTAAACAAAATTGATAGCATTTCTATTTTAAAATGACTATTAATGAGATATTTTCGGCTGATCATAATAAAAATGACCTATTTTTCTCAATGGCTTATTTTCTGATGTTTCTAAGTCTCAATCCTGAAGGATAATTCTTTAGGATTTCCTTGTTTTTTTTGTGTCTATCTTTTATTTTCAAACTAGGGCTTTATGATATACTGGAAAATGATTCTTAGATTGTGTACTATGAACTTAAACTTTTTTTTTTGTAAATATCATTCAAAGTCTTTGTCCATTTCTGGTTTTTGCAGGGGAAAAAAACAAATTGTATTTATTTTGAAAGCCAGGAAGTGTTTTTTTTTTTTTTTTTTTTTTTTTTGTCTTCAACATCAAACTTCAAAACTAAGATGTGGCTAGATGAACTGACTTGAGTTTCTCCTTTCTTAGATTTTGTAATTTGTTTTTCTGTACAGAATGACATTTTCATCTAGATTGCTTTCTAATCTTTTTACCAGTTGAAGTATTTTCTGATCTTGCTTTTCCGTCTCAGCTGTACCATCTGCCATTCTCTCTCCTCTCTTCTCCTCTCCTCTCTTGATACAACTTGATGTTTTCATAGTTTTGAGTTATAGCCATACCTCTGAATTTCATTCTATTCTCCGAAGATTCTTTAGCTACATGTAGGTCCCCTTTATCCATCTCATTTTAAAAAATTAATTTAATTTCTTCTATCAACTTTTACATTATGCACACTTTCTAAAGGCAACATTCATAACTTTGATTTACCTCAACTTCTTATGGATGTAACTTTGAAACTGTTTTTGTGTATCTTTTAACATTCTCTTCCACCTTTTACTACTTCTCATACTGCATCATATTTTGTATTTTATCAATCTCTTTGGTGTTCTCATCTTTTTGGTTTTAGTTTTGTTGTTAAGAGTTTCTAAGAAGTTTCTTTATTCTTAGCATTTCTATTGCTACTTTAGGATTATTAAGAAGTGATCTTGTTTTTATGATATTCCCAAAATATTGTATAAGATCAAAGAATTTCAAATTATAAAGGAACTTAGATTTCATCTAGTTCAATATGTTCATTTTACAGATGAAAATCTGGGGTCCACAGAGGTTAGATGAACTCAATTTTGATTTAAAAAAAAAAGGTAAGTATAAGAACTAGAATGTGAAATCAGAACTTTGGACACCATTTCAAAAGATCTTTTTACCAAACTACAACATTAAATCACATTTAAATTTCCAAAGTTAAATCTAGTATTTTAAAAGATGTCATATTAAAAAAAAAGATAGTTATAACCATCTGACCAACATATAACCAACAAATCAATTCAACTCTTCAAATCATATTCATCTCTAAAAATGGAGATAATAATAAATAAAATGCTTGGCTCATAAAGCTGCCAGAAGGAAAACATTTTATAAACCTTAAAATTTCTAAGGAAATATGAGCCAATATGTAAGTGCACAACAATAACAAAACAGGATTTCTGAAAGCTATAACCTTGCCTTAAACTTTTTTTGTGACTTAAGTTCCTAACCAAGTACCCTGAATTTGGCAGAAATTCAATAAGGTATTTCTGATTCTTAATATAATATTTTTCTAATCAAGTAATAAATAGAAGTGAAATATTTTCTTTTTGCAAAATGTTTCTAGTTATACTAATCTGCTTTTTTTGGAAGGGGGACAGATCTATGATGTTGAACAAGGAACTGGCAATTAGAAAAATTCATCTACCAAATGCAAGTCAAAACCTGCTTTATCATTCATAATCTTAGGTAGTTGTCTTGGAGTATTAAGGAATTAAATGACTGGGTAAGGGTCACAGAATCATTATGTCAGATGGAAGACCTGATGCCATGGAGTCCTGTTTTAAAGGATAGCACTCTATTCATTATGCTACACTTCCTATTATTCATCTTTAAATATTAAAAAGATTTCTATAAATATCTATTGTGAGCAATATATTGAACTTGGAGACAAAATAAATAAGACATGTTCTTAAATATAATGTAAATGGAAAAAGAATTACAGTATAAAAAAAGCTAAAATCTCCATAAATATGAATATGTAATTCAGTAATAGCTGTCTCTGGCTATTAGTATTGGAGGGATAGGATATATAAAACCTATACTTTGAGACATCAGTATAGTCCAGTTAATTCAATAGCAAATTCTCATCACTTGCCACTTATTACAGTAATTTAAGTACCTTGGTCCATCTCCTGGCCTCATTAATGAGACAGTCAGGAATTTTGCTAATATGGAACAGAGACACTTTTCTTCTGAACCATCTTCTAAAGCAATGATCCAACTAGAAAGACATAAAAGGATAGCACAGGGTCCCTCACCAGATCCTTAAAGTACCAAATCCTATAAAACAATCATTACTCAGAATGTTACAAAGTTAGAAAGGAACTGACTGAAATTACTAGTATTGAAAAACATTCATTTTGGCTCATATAGTGTTGGTTCCATTGTTCCTAGGTAGAGGCAACAAAACAGAGAATAATCTAGGAGTGGGTAGTTTGCAGAGTTTTTTGTTTTTCTTTTCTTTCTTTTTAAATAGGTGGTCATTTCTATATTCCCAAGGCTCCAGGATTTCTTTGGTACAGAGCAATGACCATTGTAAGATATAAAAGCCCCAACATGTCAGTTCCACATTTGTAGTTAGAGGATAGAATATTTTTGTCTGGGGACTGGTGGTTTGGGAGACAGGAAAGAATAAGGGAAACTATGAGACCTGTGTTTCAAAGAAAGAAAAACAGGAAGAAAATATCCATGTATCAAAAATATTTAAATCAATTCTTTTTGGAGATGTAAATGACTGGAAACTAAGGGCTATCTATTAAGAGAGGAATAACTGGATAAATAAAGGCAATATGAAAGTAAAAGAATAGTGTTGTGCCATAAAGAATAATGAAAGAGAAGGAGAACCAAGATGGTGGAGTAAAGATGGGGGCTCACCCAGCTGTCCCCCAATCTCTCACAAAATCTTTAAAAATGACTTTACACAAATTTTAGAGTGTCAGAAACCACAAATGTCTTCCAGCTGAAGATGACTTAGAAGATCAGCAAGAAATGTCTGTGGCACTAGTAAAGCAGAAACCAGCCTTGTGGTCTCTTAATCAGCAGCAGTACTGGTAATCTCTAGACCTCCTAGCCCAAACACACTAACAACTTGGAAGGTTGGCAGGAAATGTCCATCAGCAAACCAGGAGTGTCTCTGGGCAGTGGTAGCAACAGCAGCTTCTGGAAGCTTCAGCTCATACGAGATCTCTTTATTAGTAGCCACAATGAAACGGGGACACTCCTCACAATTCCAAGATAAAAAAGAGTGCTTGTGGAAACAGACCCCTATTCTAACAAAGAATTAAAAGCCAAGTAAAAGGCTGGGATAATGAACAGAAAAAGATTCTGACCATAGAAAGTTACTAGGGTGACAAGGAAGATCAAAACATACAACCAAAAGATAACAATATCAAAGTTCCTACCTCCAATTTGTGACCAAAGAAGAACTAGAGGTCATCATTAATCACAAAATAGATAAGTTTGACTATATCAAGTT
>JAJPUD010030376.1:0-13212 GCA_023553655.1 Myrmecobius fasciatus
ACATACAGGGTGAAGGTAAAAGGCTGGAGCAGAATCTATTATGCTTCAGGTGAACAAAAAAAAGCAAGGGTAGCAATCCTGATCTCAGACCAAGTAAAAGCAAAGATAGACTAATTAAAAGAGACAAAGAAGGAAATTATATCTTCCTAAAAGGTATCATAGATAATGAAGCAATATTAATACTAAACATATATGCACCAACTGGTATAGCATGGAAATTTCTAGAGGAAAAGTTCAGAGACATGCAAGAAGAAATAGACAGCACAACTATAATGGTGGGGGATCTCAAACTCCCTCTCTCAGAACTTGATAAATCAAACCACAAAATAAATAAGAAAGAAGTTAATGAGGTAAACCAAATGTTAGAAAAGTTAGGTATGATAGATCTTTGGAGGAAATTAAATGGAGACAGAAAGGAGTTTACTTTTTTCTCAGCAGTCCATGGAACTTATACAAAAATTGACCTTGTGTTAGGACACAAAAACCTCAAAATCAAATGCAGGAGGCAGAAATAATAAATGTATTTTTTTTCAGATCATGACGGAATAAAAATCACATGCAATATAAGACCAGGAGAAAATAGACCAAAAACCAATTGGAAACTAAATAATTTTATCCTAAAGAATGAGTGGGTGAAACAGCATATTACAGACACAATTACTAATTTCATCCAAGAGAATGACAATAATGAGACAATATACCAAAATTTGTGGGATACAGCCAAAGCAGTAATAAGGGGAAATTTTATATCTCAAGATACTTATTTGCATAAAATAGAGAAACAGAACATCAATGAATTGGGCTTGCAACTAAAAAACCTAGAGAAAGAACAAATTAAAAACCCCCAATCAAATACCAAACTTGAAATCCTAAAAATAAAAGGAAAGATTAGTAAAATTGAAAGTAAAAAAACTATTGAATTAATAAATAAAACTAAAAGTTGGTTTTATGAAAAAACCAGCAAAATAGATAAACCTCTAGTTAATTTAATTAGAAAAAGGAAAGAGGAAAATCAAATTGTTAGTCTCAAAAATGAAAAGGGAGAACTTTCCACCTATGAAGAGGGAATTAGAGCAATAATCAGGAGTTACTTTGCCCAACTGTATGCCAATAAATTTGATAACCTAAGTGAAATGGAGGAATATCTACAAAAATATAGACTGCCCAGATTAACAGAAGAGGAAATAAATTACTTAAATAGTCCCATTTTAGAAAAAGAAATAGAACAAGTCATTAATCAACTCCCTAAGAAAAAATCCCCAGGACCAGATGGATTTACATGTGAATTCTACCAAACATTTAAAGAAAAATTAACTCCAATATTATATAAACTATTCGAAAAAATAGGGAATGAAGGACTCCTACCAAACTCCTTTTATGATACAGACATGGTACTGATACCTAAACCAGGTAAAACAGAAACAGAGAAAGAAAATTATAGAGCCATCTCCTTAATGAATATTGATGGAAAAATCTTAAATAAAATATTAGCAAAGAGATTACAGAAAATCATTCCCAGAATAATATGCCATGACCAAGTAGGATTTATACCAGGAATGCAGGGATGGTTCAATATTAGGAAAACTATTAACATAATTGACTATATTAATAACCAAATTAACAAAAATCATATGATAATCTCAATAGATGCAGAAAAAGCATTTGATAAAATCCAGCATCAATTCCTATTAAAAACATTAGAGAGTATAAGAATTAATGGACTTTTCCTTAAAATAGACGGTAGCATCTATTTAAAACCATCACCTAGCATCATATGTAATGGTGCTAAACTGGAACCATTCCCAATCAGATCAGGGGTGAAACAAGGTTGCCCACTATCACCATTACTATTCAATATAGTATTAGAAAGACTAGCCTTGGCAATAAGAGAAGAAAAAGAGATTAAAGGAATTAGAGTAGGTCATGAGGAAACCAAATTATCACTCTTTGCAGATGATATGATGGTCTACTTAGAGAACCCGAGAGAATCAATTAAAAAACTATTAGAATTAATCCACAACTTTAGCAAAGTTGCAGGATACAAAATAAATCCACATAAATCATCAGCATTTTTATACATCACCAACAAAATGCAACAGCAAGAGATACAAAGAGAAATTCCATTCAAAATAACTATTGATAGTATAAAATATTTGGGAATATATCTGCCAAAGGAAAGTCAGGATCTATATGAGCAAAACTACAAAACACTCTCCACACAAATAAAGTCAGATCTAAACAATTAGAAAAAAATCAAGTGCTCTTGGATAGGTCGAGCGAATATAATAAAGATGGCAATACTACCTAAACTAATCTATCTGTTTAGTAGTATACCAATCAAACTCCCAAGAGATTATTTAACTGACCTAGAAAAAATAACAACTAAATTCATCTGGAAAAACAAAAGGTCAAGAATTTCAAGGGAATTAATTAATGAAAAAAATGCAAATGAGGGTGGCCCAGCTGTACCAGATCTAAAACTATTTTATAAAGCAGTGGTCACCAAAACCATTTGGTATTGGATAAGCAATAGAGTAGTGGATCAGTGGAATAGGTTAGGGTCACAGGACAAAATACTCAATGACAATAGTAATCTAGTGTTTGATAAACCCAAAAACCCCAGTTTTGGGGATAGAAACTCACTATTTGACAAAAACTGCTGGGATAATTGGAAACTAGTATGGAAGAATTTAGGCATTGACCCACACCTAACACCAAGATAAGTTCAAAGTGGATTCATGATCTAGCAATAAAGAATGATATTATAAACAAATTTGAACAATGTAGGATGGTTTACCTCTCATACCTGTGGAGGGGGAGGAATTTGTGACCAAAGAAGAACTAGAGGTCATCATTAATCACAAAATAGATAAGTTTGACTATATCAAGTTAAAAAGTTTTTGTACAAACAAAAGGAATGCAGACAAGATTAGAAGGGTAGCAGTAAACTGGGAAAATATTTTTACATCCAAAGGTTCTGATAAAGGCCTCATTTCTAAAATATATAGAGAATTGACTCAAATATATAAGAATTCAAGCCATTCTCCAATTGATAAATGGTCAAAAGATATGAACAAACAATTTTCAGATGAAGAAATTGAAACTATTTCTGGTCACATGAAAAGTTGCTCCAAATCACTATTGATCAGAGAAATGCAAATTAAGACAACTCTGAGATACCACTAGAAACCTGTCTGATTGGCTAAAATGACAGGAAATGATAATGATAACTGTTGGAGGAGATGTGGGAAAACTGGGACACTGATACATTGTTGGTGGAACTGTGAACGGTTCCAACCATTCTGGAGAGCAATTTGGAACTATGATCAAAAAGTTATCAAGCTGTGCATACCCTATGACCCAGCAGCGTTTTTACTGGGTCTATATCCCAAAGAGAATTTAAAGGAGGGAAAGGGACCCACATGTGCAAAAATGTTTGTGGCAGCCCTTTTGTAGTGGCAAGAAACTGGAAATATAAAGGATGCCCATCAATTGGAGAATGGCTGAATAAATTATGGTATATGAATGTTATGGAATATTATTGTTCTGTAAGAAACGACCAACAAGAGGATTTCAGAGAGGCCTGGAGAGACTTGCATGAACTGATGCTGAGTGAAACGAGCAGAACCAGGAGATCATCATGCACAGCAACAACAGTATTACATGATGATCAATTCTGATGGACATGGCTCTCTGCAATAAAGAATTGTCTCAAACCAGTTCCAGTTGTTCACTGAAGAAAACCCTATACACCCAGAAAGAGGGACATGAAATATGGACCACAACGTAACATTTTCATGATCTCTATTGACATTTGCTTGCATTGTGTTGCCTTTCTCTGATTCTTTTTTTTCTTGTAGATAGGATTTTTCTTGCATAACTTCTCAAGCATCTCAACATTATTAACAAGTAGTGGACTTCCTGCCATCTGGGGGAGGGGAGGGGACTGGGGGTAAAATTTGTATTGGAAAGCTTTGTAAAGATCAAGGTTGGGGAACTACCCATACATACGTTATACAAATAAAAAGCTTAAAAAAATAAAAAAAAGAAAGATAATAAAATAAAAAAAATAACAAAAAAAAACAAAAACAATTACAGCATCAATGTGAGAGAAATAACTGAATCTAGCCCTGGTGATTAAGCAAACTTCTGATAATTTAATTGTTGTCTTATTTTAATAAGAATGATTCTTTTTAAAGAACTGTTAAATGTTTTCCTAAATGGTTATTTTTTTTATTAAAACTTTTTATTTGCAAAACCCTTACAAAGCTTTCTGTTACAAATTTTCCCCTGCTACACCCCACCCCTCCCCTAGATGGCAGGATATGTTAATTATGTTAAAATATTTGACAAATCGAATATATGTATACATATTTCCACACTTATCATTTTTGTGCAACAAAAATCGTATCCACAAGAAAGAAAAATCAGAGAAATGAAACACAATGTAATCAAACATCAATAGAGAGCATGAAAATGTTATGTTGTGGTCCATATTTCACATCCCTCTCTCTGGATGTATATGGCTTTCTTCACTGACCAGTTCGAACTGGTTTGAAACATTTTATTGTTGAAGAGAGCCATGTCCATCTGAATTGATCATCATATAGTATTGTTGTTACCATGTACATTGATCTGGTTCTGTTCATTTTGCTCAGCATCAGTTCATGCAAGTCTCTCCAGGCCTCTCTGAAATTATCCTGCTGGTTGTTTCTCACAAAACAATAATATTCCATAACATTCATATACCATAATTTGTTCAGCCACTCTCCAATTTATGGGCATCCATTCAGTTTCCAGTTTCTAGCCACTACAAAAAGGGCTGCCACAAACATTCCTGCACATGTGGGGCCCTTTCCTTACTTTATGATTTCTTTGGGATATAAGCCCAATAGAAATGCTGCTGGGTCAAAGGGTATGCACAGTTTGATAACTTTTTGAGCATACTTCCAAATTGCTCTCCAGAATGACTGCATCCGTTCACAGCTCCACCAACAATGCATCGGGTCCCAGCCTTCCCACATCCCCTCCAGCATTCATCATTATCTTTTCCTGTCATTTTAGCCAATCTGACAGATGTGTAGTGCTACCTCAGAGTTGTCTTTATTTGCATTTCTCTGATCAATAGTGATCTGGAGCACCATTTCATATGACTAAAATAGTTTTAATTTCATCATCTGAAAATTGTCTGTTCATAACCTTTGACCATTTATCGACTGGAGAATGGCTTGAATTCTTATAAATATGAGACAATTCTCTATATATTTTAGAAATGAGGTCTTCATCAGAACCCTTAAATGTAAAGATGATTTCCCAATTTATTGCTTCCCTCCTAATCTTGACTGCATTGGTTTTATTTGTACAAAAACTTTTTAACTTAATATAGTCAAAATTATCTATCTGGTGTTCAATTAAGAGTTCCAAATCTTCTTTGGACATAAATTTACTCCATCTGCACAGGTCTGAGAGGTAAACTATACTATGTCCCTCTAATTTACTTATATCACTCTTTATATCCAGATCATGAACCCATTTAGATCTTATCTTGTTATGTGGTGTTAGGTATGGGTCAAGCCCTAATTTCTTCCACACTAGTTGCCAATTTTCCCAGCGGTTTTTGTCAAATAATGAGTACTTATCCCAGAAGCTGGGGTCTTTGGGTTTATCAAACACTAAATTGCTATAGTCATTGCCTAGTTAGTCATGTGATGCTATCCTATGCCCCTGATGGACTACGCTATTTCTTAGCCAGTACCAAATGGTTTTGATGACTGCTGCTTTATAAATATAGTTTTAGGTCTGGTACAGCAAGGCCACCTTCATCAGCCTTTTTTTCCATTAATTCCCTTGAAACTCTTGACCTTTTGTTCTTCCAAATAAACTATGCTATTTTTTTTACATCTGTAAAATAATTTCTTGGGAGTTTGATTGGTATTGCACTAAATAGATAGATTAGTTTGGGTAGTATTGTCATTTCATTATATTCGCTCGACCTGAGCAGGGGCGTTTAATGTTTTTCCAATTGACTAGGTCTAATTTTATTTGTGTGTCAAGTGTTTTGTAGTTTAGTTCATATAGTTTCTGACTTTTCCTTGGCAGACAGATTCCCAAATATTTTATGCTACCATCCGTTATTTGGAATGGAATTTCTTTTTGTATCTCTTGCTGCTGAACTTTGTTGGTAATACATAAAAATGCTGATGATTTATGTGGATTTATTTTGTATCTTGCAACTTTGCTAAAGTTCTGAATTGTTTCTAGTAGTGTTTTAGTTGAGTCTCTAGGGTTCTCTAAGTATATCATCATGTCATCTGCAAAGAGTGATAATTTGGTTTCCTCGTGACCTACTCTAATTCCTTTAATCTCTTTTTCTTCTCTTACTTCCAAAGTTAACATTTCTAACACAATATTAAATAATAATGGTGACAGTGGGCAGCCTTGTTTCACTCCTGATCTTATTGGGAATGGTTCTTGTTTGACTCCATCACATATGATGCTTGCTGATGGCTTTAAGTAGATACTACTAATCATTTTAAGGAAAAGCCCATTTATTCCTATACTCTCCAGTATTTTGAATAGGAATGGGTGTTGGATTTTATCAAAAGCTTTTTTTGCATCTATTGAAATAATCATATGGTTTTTGTTATTTTGGCTATTAATATAACTAAATATGCTGATAGTTTTCCTCATATTGAACCAGCCGTGCATTCCTGGTATAAATCCTACTTGGTCATAGTGTATTATCCTGGCAGTGAGTTTTTCTAATCTCATAGCTAATATCGTATTTAACATTTTTGCATCAATATTCATTAGGGAAATTGGTCAATAGTTTTCTTTCTCTGTTTTCTCCCTACCAGGTTTAGCTATCAGCACCATATCTGTATAGAAGGAATTTGGTAGTACACCTTCTTTCCCTATTTTTTCAAATAGTTTATATAGTATTGGAATTAATTGTTCTTTGAATGTTTGGATTTATACCAGGGATGCAGGGCTGGTTCAATATTAGGAAAACTATCAGCATAATTCATTATATTAATTACCAAACTAACAAAAACCATATGATTATCTCAATAGATGCAGAAAAAGCATTTGATAAAATCCAACACCCTTTCATATCAAAAACACTAGAGAGTATAGGAATAAATGGGCTTTTCCTTAAAATGATCAGTAGCATCTATTTAAAACCATCAGCAAGATATGGATCAGGACTGGTGGGACTTATGTCTCAAAGCATGCAATCCAGGCCAGACACTTTAGGACCGACAGCAATGTCAGCCGACTGAATAAAAGTATTCAGCGACCCCATCAAGGGACTTCAAACACTATATAGGGTTCCATAGCTCAGGGAGACAAAGTACTCATGGGAATAGCTGAGCACATCTGGTGTCATAGGAAACTATAAATTCAGTTTTTGCAAGTAAGGAGTAGGATGCCAGAACTGGGAGAAGACAGAAAGTCTGGGTCATCCAGATAAGGGGGAAGTTGAGGCTGGCCACCTGGAGGTTTCCTAACTCCTTTGGAATGTGAGTCTATTTTTTTGTTTGTCTCTGTCTCAGTTTCTCTCTGTCTGTCTATCTCTGTTTCTCTTTCTCTCTTTTCTCTGTCTCTGTCATTTCTCTGTGTTTGTCTCTTTCTGTGTCAATGTCTTTCTCTTAGTCCCTGTCTCTCTTTCTCTGCGTTTCTTCTCTATTTGCTTCTCTTTCTCTCTCTCTGTCTCTTTTTCTCTCTGTGTATCTCTGTCTTTTGTCTATTTGTCTATGTGTATGTCTGTCTATCTTTTTTCTCTGTGTCTGTATGGCTGTCTCTCTGTGTACTGTCTCTCTGTCCGTCTCTTTCTCTCTGTCTTTGTTGGCATCAATCTCTGTATCCCTCTGCCTCTGTCCCTCTGTGTCTTCTGTTTCAGTCTTTTTGTCTCTGTATCTTTGTCTCTGTTTGTATGTCTATCTGTAAGTTTCTCTTTCAGGTTCTCTCTGTATCTCTATGTTTCTCTGTGTGTGTGTGTGTGTCTCTCCTTGTCTCTCCCTTTGCTCTCTATTTTTCTCTCTCCTCTCTTTGTCTCTGTTGCTCTCCTCTCTCTGTGAGGGAACAGGATCTCATGGACACAACCTACCCTTGGAGTCAGGAAGACTTGGGTTCCAATTCTTCCTCAGACTTTTCCCAGCTTCATTATCTCAGGGAAATCTCTGCATCTCCCTTGGTCTGTGTCCAATGCAAGATTTGGACTCATGGCCTCTAGTGTTTCCTCTAGGGCTAAGTCTGTTACTAGGAGACACACTGAGTCACAATGAAGACCCTAAGGGATGACTGGGAGAGAGGGAAATGAGGCATGAGGTGTAGACTGCACATAGGAGCAGTTTGGCCCAGACTGGAAGGGAAGAGGAACAGCTTTGTATAGGATGGAGAGCTGGCACAGAGATGGAGAACATGGTCCATTTTTCAGAACACTTCCATTGGAGTGAAGGAGCCGGATTCAAATCTCAGTTGGACTAAATACACTGACTCCAGCAGTTGCCTCACTTAATCCAATATGAGCTTATTTATAAAATAATACAACATAATGACTCATTGAGTAAGCCCCAGATACCTAGACAGATCTATCTTTGCAGGGTTGTTTTAATAAAGGTCACATATAAGTCAGACTTGTGATATTCCATTGATCATTTTCTTTCCAAGGTAAGAACACTTAGGAAAATGATCAGCTGTTTTCCTTGTATTTATTTCTTCTGAGCTTTGCTCTTGTGGATGGGCAACAGGCCCGTCCTGGACTGAAATCCGATGTGTGCTATCTCTGCTTCCATGGAATAAAACCATGTGCCCTTGGACCTTTTCTAGGTAAATAGAACAGGACACTGTATTGGGTTGGAGGGACTTACTCGGAATCCCTGCCGACATCGGGGGGATCCATCACTTCCCTTCTCTTCCCAAATCCAGCCTTTCCTTGGACTCCTTTCTGCTGGCTTCATGCCCTTTCAATGGCCAGTATGTGGCTGCTGTCAGTGAAAATGCAGGAAATCTGGGATTGAAAATTAGCCAGAGTGTAATACCAGGGTTTGGATACCAGATGGCCGAACAAATGTGTAATATCTGAGCTGGCCACAGGACGGCGCCGTTATGATTAATAGGAAGCTTTCAATGGCAATTAATTGATGAAAACGCAGTCATTTCGGGTCCTAGGATTAGCCAGGCACTACACTGAGTGCTGGGAATACTCAGACGAAAATGTAACAGGCTCTGTGGTCAGGGATTTCAGAGAGAAATGCATATTATCTCTAGTGATTTGCTTGTCTGTCTGTCTCTGTGTGTGCATCTCTCTCTTGTTTTCCCTGTTTCAGCCTCTCTGTGTCTTTCTATCACTCTCTCTTTGTCTCTATCTCTGGGTGTTTGTCTCGATCCATGTCTGTCTCTATCTCTCTTTTTCTGTCTCTGTCTCTCACTCTTCTACTCTCTTTGTCTCTGTTTCTCTATGTCTCTCTTTCTCTCAGTCTCTCTATCTCTATCTCTCCCTGTCTCGGTTTTTCTGTCTGTGTCCGTTTCTCTTTGTCTCTATGACTTTGTTCCTCTTTCTGTCTGTTGTTTTCTTTCTATATCTCTGTGTATCTCTCTGTTCTCTATTTGTCTCTGTCTCTGTTTCTCTCTTTCTTTCTCTGTTTCTCTGTCACTCTTTGCCCCTTCTCTCGTTGTGTGTCTCTTTATTTGTCTCTTTGTCTTTGGGTTTTTGTCACCATCCATCTCTGTCTCTATCTCTCTATTTCTGTTTCTTTCTGTCTCTGTCTCTCACACTTCTACTCTCTTTGTCTTTGTTTCTCTATGTCTCTCTCTCTCAGTTTCTCTGTCTCTATCTCTCCCTGTCTCTGTATTTTTTCTTTGTATCTCTGTTTGCCTTTGTCTCTATGACTTTGTCTCTCTTTTTATCTGTCTGGTTTTTGTCTCTATGTCCCTCTGTATCTCTGTTTCTCCATATTTATCTGTCTCTGTTTCTCTCTGTCTTGCTTTCTCTGTTTCTCTGTCACTCTTTGCTCTGTCTCTCTCTGTGTGTCTGTCTGTCTGATTTTATGCCCTAACACATGTTCAATTTTTTTATTAAAGCTTTTTATTTGTATAACATATGTATGGGTAGTTCCCCAGCATTGATCTTTACAAAGCTTTCCATTACAAATTTTACCCCCTGTCCCCTCCCCTCCCCTAGATGGCAGGAAGTCCACTACATGTTAATAATGTTGAAATGCTTGAGAAGTTATGCAAGAAAAATCCTATCTATAAGAAAAAAAATCAGAGAAAGGCAACACAATGCAAGCAAATGTCAATAGAGATCATGAAAATGTTACGCTGTGGTCCATATTTCATATTCCTCTTTCTGGGTGTATATGGTTTTCTTCAGTGAACAATTGGAAGTGGTTTGAGACAATTCTTTGCTGCAGAGAGCCATGTCCATCAGAAGTGATCATCATGTAATACTGTTTTTTCCTGTGTATGATGATCTCCTGGTTCTGCTCATTTCACTCAGCATCAGTTCATGCAAGTCTCTCCAGGCCTCTCTGAAATCCTCCCTCTGGTCGTTTCTTACAGAACAATAATATTCCATAACATTCATATAACATAATTTATTCAGGCATTCTCCAATTGATGGGCATCCTTTCAATTTCCAGTTTCTTGCCACTACAAAAAGGACTGCCACAAACATTTTTGCACATGTGGGTCCCTTTCCCTCCTTTAAAATCTCTTTGGGATATAGGCCCAGTAGAAACACTGCTGGGTCAAAGGGTATGCACAGTTTGATATCTTCTTGGGCATAGCCCCAAATTGCTTTCCAGAATGGTTGGATCCATTCACAGTTCCACCAACAATGTATCAGTGTCCCAGTTTTCCCACATCCCCTCCAACAGTTATCATTATCATTTCCTGTCACTTTAGCCAATCTGACAGGTGTGTAGTGGTATCTCAGAGTTGTCTAAATTTGCATATCTCTGATCAATAGTGACTTGGAGCACCTTTTCATGTGACCAGAAATAGTTTCAATTTCTTCGTCTGAAAATTGTCTGTTCATATCTTTTGACCATTTCTCAATTGGAGAATGTCTTGAATTCTTATATATTTGAGTCAATTCTTGATATATTTTAGAAATGAGGCCTTTATCAGAACCTTTGGATGTAAAAATATTTTCCCAGTTTACTGCTACCCTTCTAATCTTGTCTGCATTCATTTTGTTTGTACAAAAACTTTTTTAACTTGATATAGTCAAACTTATCTATTTTGTGATTAATGATGACCTCTAGTTCTTCTTTGGTCACAACTTCCTTCCCCCTCCACAGGTCTGAGAGGTAAACCATCCTACATTGTTCTAATTTGTTTATAATATCATTCTTTATGCCTAGATCATGAATCCATTTTGACCTTATCTTGGTATATGGTGTTAGGTGTGGGTCAATGCCTAATTTCTTCCATACTAGTTTCCAATTTTCCCAGCAGTTTTTGTCAAATAGTGAGTTTTTATCCCCCAAACTGGGGTCTTTGGGTTTATCAAACACTAGATTACTATTGTCATTGAGTATTTTGTCCTGTGAACCTAACCTATTCCACTGATCCACTACTATATTTCTTATCCAGTACCAAATGGTTTTGATGATCGCTGCTTTATAATATAGTTTTAGATCTGGTGCAGCTAGTCCATCCTCATTTGCATTTTTTTCATTAATTCCCTTGAAATTCATGACCTTTTGTTTTTCCAGATGAATTTTGTTGTTATTTTTTCTAGGTCAGTTAAATAATCTCTTGGGAGTTTGATTGGTATAGCACTAAATAGATAGATTAGTTTAGGTCGTATTGCCATCTTTATTATATTCGCTCGACCTATCCAAGAGCACTTGATGTTTTTCCAATTGGTTAGATCTGACTTGATTTGTGTGGAGAGTGTTTTGTGGTTTTGCTCATATAGATCCTGACTTTCCCTTGGCAAATATATTCCCAAATATTTTATACTATCGATAGTTATTTTGAATGGAATTTCTCTTTGTATCTCTTGCTGTTGCATTTTGTTGGTGATTTATAAAAATGCTGATGATTTATGTGGATTTATTTTGTATCCTGCAACTTTGCTAAAGTTGTTGATTAATTCTAATAGTTTTTTAGTTGATTCTCTAGGGTTCTCTAAGTAGACCATCATATCATCTGCAAAGAGTGATAATTTGGTTCCCTCATGACCTACTCTAATTCCTTTAATCTCTTTTCTTCTCTTATTGCCAAGGCTAGCATTTCTAATAAAATATTGAATAGTAATGGTGATAGTGGGCAACCTTGTTTCACCCTCATCTGATTGGGAATTGTTTCAGTTTATCACCATTACATATGATGCTAGCTGATGGTTTTAAATAGAAGCTACCGACTCTTTTAAGGAAAAGTCCATTAATTCCTATACTCTCTAATGTTTTTAATAGGAATGGATGTTGGATTTTATCAAATGATTTTCTGCATCTATTGAGATTATCATATGATTTTTGTTAATTTGGTTATTAATATAGTCAATTATGTTAATAGTTTTCCTAATATTGAACCATCCCTGCATTCCTGGTATAAATCCTACTTGGTCATGGCATATTATTCTGGGAATGATTTTCTGTAATTTCTTTGCTAATATTTTACTTAAGATTTTTGGATCAATACTCATTAAGGAGACTGGTCTATAATTTTCTTTCTCTGTTTTTGTTTTACCTGATTTAGGTATCAGTAGCATGTCTGTATCATAAAAGGAGTTTGGTAGGAGTCCTTCATTCCCTATTTTTTCGAATAGTTCATATAATATTGGAGTTAATTGTTCTTTAAATGTTTGGTAGAATTCACATGTAAATCCATCTGGTCCTGGGGATTTTTTCTTAGGGAGTTGATTAATGACTTGTTCTATTTCTTTTTCTGAAATGGGACTATTTAAGTAATTTATTTCCTCTTCTGTTAATCTGGGCAATCTATATTTTTGTAGATATTCTTCCATTTCACTTAGGTTATCAAATTTATTGGCATACAGTTGGGCAAAGTAACTCCTGATTATTGCTCTAATTTCCTCTTCATTGATGGAAAGTTCTCTCTTTTCATTTTTGAGACTAACAATTTGATTTTCCTCTTTCCTTTTTCTAATTACATTAACTAGAGGTTTATCTATTTTGTTGGTTTTTTCATAAAACCAACTTTTAGTTTTATTTATTAATTCAACAGTTTTTTTTT
>JAJPUD010030377.1:0-13212 GCA_023553655.1 Myrmecobius fasciatus
TCTAGGGGAGGGGTGGGGAGTTGGGGGGAAAAATTTGTAATGGAAAGCTATGTAAGGGTTATTGTTGAAGAATTACCCACACATATGTTATGCAAATAAAATAAAATTTAAAAAAAAATGAGAAAACAAGCAATTTGAAAAAAAAAAAGAAAAATGGGGATAATAATAACACCTATGTCATAGGACTGTTGTGAAGATCAAATGAAATAACATTTGTAAAAAGTGTTTAGCCCAGTACTTGGCACATAGTCAATATGTAAATGCTTATTCTCTCCTTCTTCCCTCTCATGTAGCCTTTGAAAAATTGCAAAACATTTTTAAGGCCCAGTCTCATTTGGTGTTTAGCAAATATTAATAATGTTTTAGTATATCAACAATTTAATAGCTATGTATTCAACAGGTCTCTGCCTGAATTCTTTCTTCACTCCATTCCATTCACCACTAAATTGTCAAACTGATCTTCCTTAAGGGGAAGTCTTATGTCCCATCCAAATCCCATTCAACAAACTTCAGGGCTGCCTAACATCTCCAAGATTTCATATCAATCTTTTGTTTAGCATTTAAAGTCCTTCACAATCTGGCCCTTCCTATCTTTCTATTCTTCTTAGACCTTTCTTATACATACCAAAATAACAGCAAACTCCTTCTTGCCTCTTGCATGTTCTCTCCCTTCTCTGAACACTTCTCTAGATGTCCCCCTTGTTTGGAATTCTCTCTCAACTCATCATCACCTTGTGGCTTCCTTGACTTCCTTTAAGTCCAGTTAAAATCCCACCTTATACAGGAACTCTTCCTTGATCTCTCTTAATCCTCATGCTTTCCTTCTGGGACTATCACCAATTTATCCAGTATGTATCTTGTTTGCAAATAGTTGTTTGCATATTGTCTCTACCACTTGACTGGAAACTCCTCTAGAATAGAGACTGTCCAAGATAATTGTATAAATATTTATGGATGTGTTTGATTTAACATATATTTTTACCATGTTTAACATATATTGGACTACATTCCATCTAGGGGACGGGATGAGGGGAAAGGGGGAGGAAGAATTGGAACACAAGGTTTTTCAAGGGCCATTGCTGAAAAAAAATTATCCTTGTACGTGTTTTGAAAATAAAAAAACTTCAATAAATAAAAAAGAGATTTGTATCACTAATACTAAACACACTGACTGTCACATTGTAGGCACTTAATAAATGCTGGTTAACTGACAAAAACAACATTTTAATACATTTAAGTACCGTTATGTATCCCCAATCCAAAATGTAGGTTGCAACTTCTTCTAAACTTAATTATGAGTTGCTTAAACTTAAATAGTCATCACCTGGCAGTCACTGGTATGAGGTTGCATTCTTTCACATTTTGCTGCTTCAGACAACGGTTACACAAGCTGTCACCAGGCCTGCTCTTAGAGACTTTACAGCTTGGTAGAAGCAGCTGCCAGAGCAGCCTGTGTTCCACTCAGAAACCCAAGGTCACCTCTCGACTATGATGAAATGTTAGAATGGGACTTTGTATAAGGAATACCATCAAGCTATATAAGTTCCCTGTATTGTTACTATTTTATTTTGAATAGTAATAGCATTGCTTCAAATTCAGATCTGTTATCTTATTTTGTCTTTAGAACATCCCTTATCAAATAGTTAATACAAATATGTTTTTCCCATTTTACAGATGGGAAAAGAGATCTAGAAAGATTAAATAACTTCTTCAAGATTATACAGCTAGCAAGTGATAATTGATAATTAACTATTATAAAAATTATTATTAAATTATTATTAAAATTATCATTAATAATGAACACATGCAGAGTTCTGAAGTTTTCCAAGCACTTTATATACGTTTTTTATTTGAGTCTTATAAGTCTGTGAAGTAAGTGGATACTATTATTTCCATTTACATATATGGAAACCTAGGCTTGGAGACATTAAGTGACTTGGCTATGGGTAATAAAATTTCTAAATAACAGAGGTGGGATTTGAAGCAAGATCTTCCTGATTCCAATTCTAATATGTCATCCACTCATCACATTGCCTTCCAAAAATGAAATAAAACATAGCTCCTGACTTTGAGGAGTTCATAGTCTAGGGAGGGATATGTAAGGAAGTAATAATACAACTACCCAAACAACCATAATAAACTGATCTGCAATTTCAAACTACTGGCACATGAAAGAATGCTCCAAATCATTAATAATTGGAAAAATTGAAAGAAAAAAGTCTCAAGTTTTACTTTATACACAGAAAATTGGCAAAAATTGAGAGATTTAGGGGAATCAGGGAAGACTTTTGAAAAGAAATTTCATGAAATTAGGGTTTAAAGGATATACACACACACTCTATGTTATAAGCACACACACACACACACACACATATATATATATTCATACCCCCTATGTATAGATGATAGAGACAAAGAAACAGAGTAAAACAGAGGCAGAGAGAGAGAGAAAGGCAGAGACAGAGACATAGAGAGACAAAGAGAGAAAGAGATAGACAGCTAGACAAAGACAAAGACAGAGACAGAGCACACACACACACAGAAGCAGAGACAGAAACAGAAAGAGAGAGACAGAGATAGAGACAGACAGAGACAGAGAGACAGAGACAAGAGAGACACATAGGGAGAAAGCCAGAGAGACAGACAGACAGATGGACAGATAGACAGACAGAGAGCCAGAGAGAAAGAGAGAGAGAGAGACAAATGTGACTTTGTCTCACTAATATTGGTTTGTTCATGTCTGTGTAATTGTGTTGGTTTCAGTGCTTTTAACCCTTTGGTGCCTTGATCTAGGATCCATGGGGGAATAAAGGAGCATCATAAAGGAAATCTGATGTAGATGCCTCCAGCCTAGGGACTCTAATTTTGCAAAATTTCTGTTTTGGAAACAAGGGCTAAGTGAAACCCTCCAAGTTGCTAATCTCTGGAGAGCTTCTCAGATTTCCCAACTTGTAGATTTTAAACTTTCCTACTGGATTAGTTAGGCACCAAAGGGGGGAAAAAAGAAAGGAAGGAGGAAGAGAAAGAAGAAAAGTAAAGTGAATCTGGCTTTTGTCTTTGGCTAAGAGAACAAAACTAAAGGCAAGCAATAGGGGAAGGTAAATGAGTGATGCAAAAAGAATGATAGAATGAGGATGATGGAGGAAGGATAATTTAAGAATCATCCAGTTAAAAAATAAACCTTTATCCAACAGCAAATTCTCAGCAATATCAGAAAATGGGACTTGTAATTTGTAAAATTCTTATTTTTTATATTTACTCTTTTAGACCAACAGCTCTGGACAGTCAATATGTTGAAAATATATTGGGTTAAATAAGTACTCCAGGGGCAGCTAGATGGCATAGTGGATAGAGTACCAGCCCTAAAGTCAAGAGGACCTGAGTTCAAATTTGGCCTCAAACAAGTAACACTTCCTAGCTGTGTTACCTTAGGCAAGTCACTTTGATGCACTAGTTGAGCTATAGATTTTGTATAGCCATTCTAGAATAGTACTGAGAACTATACTCAAAAAGTCACTAAATTATATGTGTGTGTGTGTACATTGAAAAGATTTTTTTTAAATTATGTGTAATAGATTCTTACATAATTACATGCATAGTCTTTTTCAATCTTTGCATATTGCAATACTCATGTATCTTGGTTTTCTCGTTAAAAAAAATCTATTTTTGTGATGTTATTCAGTGCTTTCGTAAAAGTATCTTCTGACTCTTTTCCTAAAGAATATATCCATGGTATATACACACACATGACTTTTCAATAGCTTAAAAGTCTTTGTTCACTCTCTTATTAAAAAAAAATCCTGAGCCATATTTTTCAAAATAATTACTTTTGTCATTACCTCCTATGACCATTTTTGTATTGAAATCAATGATTATTAAAATAGATGTTGACTTGTATTAGGACCTCTTATTAAATTCTTTTTTAGATCTTCAGTATCTTTTCATGCAATACAACAAAAAGAAATTTGTATATTAAACTGAAATTACCTTCTTGGTGGTCTTTTTGCTTATGTTTTTCAGAAACACTGCAATGCAAGATGACCAAGTGCCCTGTGAAATCCTAGTTCTTGTTGCCTTTGGATGCAAAATAGACCTAAGTCTACTAATTCCTTCCCCTCCCCTCTGAGAGAAGAACCTCTGAGTCATTTATTTCACTGTAATTTTCTTCTATCTTCTGGTTTCATTTAACATGAGAATGTCAATATTGATGTTACGCCATTTCTCTAGTACCATGACTTGTTAGTCATTGGACAAGGATTTCACATTTTTAGTACCAACAGATAATAGATGTTTATAGAAGGTTTAAAAAACCATGTGATTTTCTTTTCGTGCATTCTGTTGTCATCACTGTAGAGACAAGGGAAGCAATGGAAAGCAATTTGCTGTTGTTCTTTACTTCATACTTTACCATGGTCAGAGAATGCATCACCTAGTGGCTTTGTTCTGGGGGATACACCTCCCTGTACTTTGTTATGCTATGCTTCAGAAAGCAAGCATTATCTGTTGCCAGAGCCATACTTGAAGATTTTCCAGCATGGTAAAACTAGCCAGATCTTATGCTTCATTGGCATAGCCATTGAGAATTTAAGGTCACCTCCATGTCACAATGAGTATCAGAGCATGACTTTGGTGCACAATAACATATGGTAATAAAACTCAGGCTGAATAAAGATTTTAAAATTTATTTTTTATTCTGACCTCAAACACCAAAAAGGATCATTTACATAAGCACAGCAGAATACAAGTAATGGTTTGTAGATGAAACGTGAATATCCACTTCATACCTCTTGGTATTTTTTTTTAAGATACAGCATAGTTTATATAATTTTCAAAATGACCATGCTTGTCTGTTTTTCATTCAGAACTTCCTTCTGTGCATTTAAAAATATTTCAATAGTCTTTTAAAAATTGTTGTATAATTATTATTATACTATCCTTCCCCCACCCAATTCTTTATCCATAACATTTCACCAATTACAAAAACAAGAAAAAGAGGTGGTGAGGGGAAGTCATGTAATAAAGCAGCATAATCAAGCACAGTGATCCACTATGACAAAGACCAAAAATGGATGTCTCGATCTGCAGTTTGAGTCCATCACCTTTCTGTCAGGAATTGTGCATCATATTTCAACAAAGGTCCTCTGAAGATGTGACTAGTCACTGCATTGACCCTTACATTCTGGTTTCCTTCCATCTCTTCTGTAGGATTTTTTTTTCTTGTCACAGTTCTTTCCCTGGTATTATATTATCTTCCCTCTTAACTCCATCCTCTTCTCCATATTTCTATTTGTTTCCCTGTGAATTTAATATATTTCTATTCCAAAATGCCTATATGTGTTACACTCCCCTTTGTCCATTGTCAGGTAAATCAGGATTGTCCCATTCTCCTCCCCTACCCTTTCCTCCATATGTGTATAGTCTTCTCATGCTTTCCAGTTATGAGAAGTAGCAAGATCCATCTCCCCCTTTCTTTCTTTTTTTTTTAACACTGATTTGTTTCCTTTACCCTCCCTTTTCCTTCTCCTCTTAAAGTCCTCCAGACAGAGGTAGTCTACCTTATGTTCTCTGGTTTTCTTGTTTAACTTGCTTAATACTGCTTAGAGACATCAAGCAAGTTTCTAAAAGAACATGTTTCATCTCCCCCTGTTAGAATGTTGGCAAATTGCCATCATACTTCTAATTGCTCAAATAAATTTACTTTCCTAGGTTTCTATTGACTGGTATTTGTATTTCAAAGCTGACAAAGTTCAAAGTTCTTTTCCTCAGAAATGATTGTTAAAGCCCAAACATACATGCTTCCATTCTTTTAAAAGAATGAGAGAGATTCCAAGACAGACAGAGAGAAACTCAGACACACAGAAACACAGACACATCCAGAAAGCAATAGTTCTACAATGTAAAAAGCACATAATCTGGTTTTTAGTTCTCTTGCCAGTACTTCACCATCTTGGACACCTTCCTCTGGATCCTCTTCAGTTTGTTAATCTTTCCTAAAATATGACATCTAGAAATGAATACAAGATTCTTGAATTTAGACTAATCAGGGTAGGGGGCAATAGGAAGAAAGCAAAAGGCAGAAGGACTATCATCTTTCTCATTCTGAATATATTTATTTTAATGGTGCCTCACTTTAGATTGAACCATAAAAGAAGTCATGCAATATCCTAGATTGTGATCTGGACTGCATAAGAAAGACAGGGGTTAAAACCTTACATCCAACATATCCTGGCTGTGGGACTCAAGTTATTTAACTCCTCAAGTATCCTAGACATTTCTCTCAGATTACAAGTTGCAGAGCATCATTATGATGATAATTTGCCACCATTCCAACAGGGGAAGATGAAACATGTCCCTTAACAAAACTTGCTTGATGTCTCTAAACAATATTAAGCAAGTTAAATAAGAACACCAGAGAACATGAGGTAGATTGATTCTGTTTGGAGGATTTAAGATGAGAAAGAAAAGGGAGAGTAATGGAGATAATTGTTATTCTGCAATGGTAGAAAAAATTTCTTTAGAATTCTCTATACAAATAAAATCACAGGACCAGACAATACCATCTTCTCCTTCCTGGCCAAGCTCATTCTTTTTTTTCCAGTTAGTGTATTTATTATAGCCAATTTTCTTTTAAAAACATTTCCAGGGGCAGCTAGGTGGCACAGTAGGTAGCACACCAGCCCTGAAGTCAGGAGGACCTGAGTTCAAATCTGGTCTCAGACATTTAACATTCCCCAGCTGTGTGACCCTGGGCAAGTCACTTAACCCCAATTGCCTAAGCTAAAATAAAATAAAAAAATAAAAAAAAACATTTCCATATTTCATTCAGCATTTATTTATCAAACATTAAATCTCTGTTCTTCGTAATGCATTTGCTTGATTTTCCTGTTTAATAGTACTTTATTTTTTTCCAAATATATATAAAAATAATTTTCAATATTAGTTTTTATAAGATTTTGAGTTATAAAATTTTTCTCTCTCTCCTTCCCATTCATCATTCCAAACATGGCAAACAATCTGATATAAGCTATATATATGTATAATCACATTAAACATATTTTCATATTAGTCATGTTTTGAAAGAAGAATCAGAACAAAAGTGGAAAACTACAAGGAAAAAAAAACAACCAAAAAGTGAAAATACTATGCTTCTATCTACATTCAGATTCAGTTCTTTCTGTGAATGGAAATATTTCCTATGTCTATTGGAATCATCTTGGATCACTATAATCCTGAGAAGAGCTAACATAGTTGATGATATCACAATGTTGCTGTTATTGTGTACAGTATTCTTCTGGTTTTACAGTTCATTCTAACTCACAAGTTGATCCTTCTCTAAATGTTCCAGAATCACAAGTACAGCTTTTTGGTCTATTATTGAAAGAATCTACTATTTTCCCCTCTGTGAAAATAGAGACATTTGCCCATCTCCATTCTCTAACACCACCTTCTATTCTTTAAAAATCTTTCAGAAATGAATGCCAGTAGCCCAGCAATCACATTTGCCAGGTTTTGTTTGATTTTGTTTGGCTTTCAGAACCCTTAGGCTATAATCTGTGTGGGCCAATGGTGTTGGACTCATTGAGAGCATGGCAGTTCCCTTTTTTAAAAAAAAATCTGTGTTAGAATTGTTCTTAAAGACCATTTAGCTCTGCCTACACCAATGAAGGAATCTCCTTTATAGCTTCCCACTCCCATCAACTAAAGTAGTTATTCAACCTCTACTGAAAGCCTCTTACCTTCATAGGCAAGTGAGTAAATTGGTCATCATCCCACATATTCCACTAACATTCTAACTATGTCTAGAGAAATCAAAGGAAGTCTCTAGCACTTTAGGTGGACACTCTTGTCAAACAACTGGGAAGATCCCCAACAAGAATTATTTTCACTTGGATAAGTTGCTATCTGCATTACTTCATGGATAAGTGTTTCTCTGAAATTTCTCATTTTTCTTGTAACCACCCTATCTCTTCAGCCTTAGCTATCAGACTGAACAATTTTCTATACTATCTCCCCCAGTCCCCTTTAAAGTCTAACTTCATGTAGTTTCCTTCCAAAAGTCTTCCCTGATTGCTCTCAGATTAATAATAACTGTCACCCTTAAAGTTCACAAAGAACTTAATTTCTAATTCACCATAGCACTTATAATGAAATACTGTGCCATAATCATATCAATGTCTCATTTTACTAAATTAGGTGATGGTGTAAGGAAATTTCATTTCTCTCCCAGTGCTTAGGCTAATAATGTCTTGCACCCAGCAAGAACTTAATAAATGTTCATTGTTGCAAGTATGTTTTCTTGTAGATCTGGGCTAGTACCCTTGTATCTTAGAATATAAAGGCTGGAGTAGATTCAGGAAGTATCTTTATGCTATTAGAATTTAGGGCTCCTTGTAGTTCTCCACTAAACCCATTGCCAGTGAAGTACTCACCTATACACAGTATATCCTTTTAGAGCTCACATTGGGGAACTAGGTTACACAGTAGATAGAACAATGGTCTTGGAGCCAGAATCATGTTTCTGAGTTCAAATATGGCCACAGACATTTATTAGTTATGTGATCCTGGGCAAGTTGCTTAATCCTATTTGTCTCAGTTTCTTCAACTGTAAACTGAATTGGAGAAGGAAATAGCAAACAAAATACTGCAGTATCTTTGCCAAGAAAACCTCAAATGGAGTTACAGAGGTTTGGACTCAACTGAAAAACGTCTTAACAACAACAGAGGCCAGATACTTCACAATGGACCACACAGATATAAGGAAGTCATATTGCTCCATGCTGAAATGGATAAAAAAGCTGAGTTCTAATTTTAAGCCTGAACTAGAGTGATTATTATAATAACAATAACTAGTATTTATATAACATTTTAAACTCTTTGCATGTACTATCTTATTTAATCCTCACAATAACCCTATTGGGTTATTGCTTAACCCTTTGGGAGGGGCTAAGCAACTTATCCAAGATTAGACAAATATCTAAGGCAGGATCTGAAATCAGGTCTTTCCAACCCCAACCCTATCACTGTAATCATTATGCCACCTAACTGCTTGGCAATGGGGATAAACTGGAAGAGTCGTACACCAGGGATATTGGACAGATAGAAAGAAACAACTGATTGCACATGGGAAAGCACAGGCAGAAAAAAAGGAAGTATCACATGAGTTTTCTAGTTCGAGTCTTCAAAGTCAGAGACAACATCTGATGCTTTTCCCACTTCAAAACCTCTTTTCCCATAAAGATTTTTTATAAGCAGGGAGCTCTTTCAATCTGAAGTACTATTATTATGTGAATAAGTTATTCTGTTACAGCCTATGATTACTGTTCTTCAAACATAGAACCTTCCCAAGTACCATAAGGTCTTTGAAATTACAACAATTATAACAGTGAGACTTGAAGAAAACTGGGTAGTTTTGAGAGCAATTATTCCCTCACCAAAGGAGCCTCATAACTGACTGCTTTCTTGCTGGATGAAAAGCCCATTAACAGCTTCATTTGTTCTGCCCCATTCTCTAGGGCAGAATGTGTCTGATGAGCTAGATATAGAGCTAGAGCAGGCCCTTGGTTGACAACCATAAATGTCAGGATGACACGGTATTCCTATCTACCTTTTCTTAGCTCCTGTAAACACCTGCTTACTTCACTTACTTAAGTCTCCTTCTTTTCTTTGGAATCATTTTTGCTTCGTGGAGACAAATGAAAACTATATATATTCCATCATATTCAATGGGTTTATCATGTCCAGAATATTGCCCCCCCAAGCAACCTAAGACCACTGAGAAACTGACAGTTAATAATGCAGTATGATATAATGCATTCAATCAACAAATTCATGTTAAGTGCCTACTATTTGTTGAGAATTGTGCTCTGTTAAGTCCCGGAACAGAAAAAATGACTGACCCAAAATGATATGTAGTAATTGACAGAGCAATAATCAGAACTCAGGTCTTCTAATATCAGATCCTTTAATCTTTCCACTGAATTGCAATTCCCTACTCTGATTTTTTTAAAAAAAAAGACATTCAATTGTATTTTATACTCACATAACCTCAGAAATATCTACTGGTTCCCTGAAAAATCTACAGGACCTAAAAAAATATAAGTAGTTGTTATAGGGAAAGGCACTGCTAGGACTCATGCTGCCATAGACGAGGCAAAGCTTCCAAGTGGTTACCCACTCCCATTCATTCCTAGTGTAATTTTGACCTGAGACCATGGGATGCTGGCTAATAACTTCTCTTCCAAATGGAATTACAAAGTTATTAATTATCTCCAAATAACCAAACATTGGCCCTTTCTCAATTCCCATTCTCCTTGATCTCTCTGAAGCTTTTTATGGACCAAAATCCTGAATATTCTTTGTTTCCCTAGATTCCATGACATTGCTTTCTCTTTTGGACCATTTCTTATCTATTCTCTTCCACCTTGATAGCTGCTTTTTCTTCTTACCCTAGTCCAAGGCTTTGCCCTTAGCCATCTTCTCTCCCTGTACTTTCTCCCTTGGTGAACTGATATATTTCTAAAGTCCTATTTATATCCTTTATGTAGGTTTCTATAGATCTGTGTCTCTAGCTTTCACATATATCTCCTGGGCTCTAGAACCACATTTATAAAACCTTTCATTTTCCTCAGATATTTGAATTGTTCATTAGGTTGGACACCATATTTCTATGAGGTCTACCATCTGAGTTCATGAAGGCAAGGGGCATATGGCCTTGAGCTTGCTCTATAACCTGTCTTAAGGATGATACCTTGTCAGAAATAAGTAAATCACAAGGGGCCATCTGGTTTGTCAATTTAGTAATATGTCACAAAGTGTTAAATTCTTTTTAGAAACATGATTGTTAGCTGCTGGGCACTCAAGGGCCTATGATTTGGGGGTTGGGGTATTTTATGGTTCAAGGGCATCACACTAATTTAATAATAAAACAAAGTGATTTATCACTATTTGAGATTTTATACACAGTTGATTCTCATTAGTGGTATAAGGGAAAGAAATAAGCTAGATTTGGTGATAGAAGGCCTTTGTTTAAACCCTACTCCTTACCAACTCTATGCTTTATGAAAGTCATTTCCTCCATCTAGTTTCAGTTTCCCTACCTCAAAATTGGGGCTATCTCCATTCAAGGACTGTTAAAAGAATCAAATGAAATAATTGAGGTAACATATTTTGCAAACTATAAAATGTCTTGAGAAAAACAGCCTGACATAGTTAGGAAGACCTGAGTTCAAGTGCTGCCTCTTATATATACTTGCTTTATAAGTGAGTCATTCTCTCAATATTAAGTCGCTTTCTAAGACAAATCACACCAGGAATTTCAGGAGTTGCCTACATGGAAAAAAAAATCTCAAGTTAACCCCTACCAAAAAAAGTGTCACACGTGATCAAATAAAAAAAAAGTCATCTTTTTATTTTTTTGGTCATGATGACTGATGAAACTACAAATTAAGGGCATATATGTGACCTACATCAGTAGAAGAAATACCACACTGATGAAATCACATATATTTTGACATTTCCTTTGAAATACAGAAGTATTATTCTCAGAATTTTGATCTAAACAATAAATCTCTCACATATTGTTTTGTTTTTAGAAAAACCTAGCTTTTAAATTCAGTCTTACTAGATTTCAAGCCAGAAGATCTATGTTCTAGTTCCTAAGGTCTGACATTTATTCAATGAGGGACTTTGGAGAAGTCTTTTATATTTTGGCCTCACTTTATCTCTACTGTATAAAAGAATAGGTTGATCTATAACAGAAGTTCAAGCAGGTAGAAGGTAAGGTGGATAGAGTGTGAGATTTGGAGGCAGGATTCAAGTTCAGGTCTTCAGAATTTGAAATCAGATCTTTCTGACTCCAATACTTACTGTGTGGCCCTGGTAACTTAACTTCTATCTGCCTCAGTTTTCTTATTTGTAAAAATGGGGATAATAATAGCACCTCTTTCCCAGGGTTGTTGTGAGGATCAAAAAAGATAATATTTGCAAGATGCTTTACAACTCTTAAGGTGCTCTACAAATATTAACTCCTATAAAGATGGTGAGGATGGTCATTCTTTAACATACAATCTCTTTTTGGTCATGCTTTACATATTGAAAAGTTCATATCAGAACCTTTCAAAATGCAGACATCTAACTGTTCTCCTATTCTAGGGAGGCTGTGAAAGTTGGATGCTTGGGCCGTTGTTCTTCATTAGTCTTAAAGAACATTTTTCTAGGGGTCAGTATGTCATTCTTGCTCCTAAGTCACACTTTATATCCTAATTTTGTTGGGAAAAGTTTAGCAAACCTTGAAGAACTGCAGAATTCCAGAGTCAGATATTAAGTTAAAAAGTTTTTGTACAAACAAAACTAATGCAGACAAGATTAGGAGGGAAGCAATAAATTGGGAAATCATCTTTACATTTAAGGCTTCTCATAAAGGCCTCATTTCTAAAATATATAGAGAATTGTCTCATATTTATAAGAATTCAAGCCATTCTCCAATCGATAAGTGGTCAAAGGAAATGAACAGACAATTTGCAGATGATGAAATTAGAACTATTTCTAGTCATATGAAAAGATGCTCCAAATCACTATTGATCAGAGAAATGCAAATTAAGACAACTCTGAGGTACCACTACACACCTGTCAAATTGGCTGAAATGACAGGAAAAAATAGTGATGGGTGTTGGAGGGGATGTGGGAAAACTGGGACACTGATACATTGTTGGTGGAACTGTGAATGGATCCAGCCATTCTGGAGAGCAATTTGGAACTATGCTCAAAAAGTTATCAAACTGTGCATACCCTTTGGCCCAGCAGTGTTTCTTTTGGGCTTATATCCCAAAGAAATCTTAAAGAAAGGAAAGGGCCCCACATGTGCAAGAATGTTTGTGGCTGCCCTTTTTGTAGTGGCTAGAAACTGCAAACTGAATGGATGCCCATCAATTAGAGAATGGCTGAACAAATTATGGTATATGAATCTTATGGAAGAGTATTGTTCTGTGAGAAACGACCAGCAGGATGATTTCAGAGAGGCCTGGAGAGACTTGCATGGACTGATGCTGAGCGAAGTGAGAAGAACCAGGAGATCATTATACACAGCAACAACAGTACTATATGACGATTAATTCTGATGGACATGGCTCTCTTCAACAATGAAATGTTTCAAATCAGCTCCAATTGTTCAGTGAAGAAAGCCATATACACCCAGAGAGAGGGATATGAAATGTG
>JAJPUD010030378.1:558-13212 GCA_023553655.1 Myrmecobius fasciatus
TAAATAAATATGCCTTTATAAAGGGAGATAATATTCTGTAGTGGAAAAATACCTGGCCTTGGAGTCAAGAAACTTGGGCTCGAATCATATAATCAAAATGTATTGGTCCTGTGATTCTAGTCCAATATCAACCTCTCAAAACCTCAGGCTACTAATATATAAAATAAGAGCAGACATTTCAAGGCATTGTTATGAGGAAAGTGCTCTGATTATGTTAACATATTAGGCAAAGCTGAGGTATTATTTTAGTAAAGATAACTGGGAAAGTTAATTACAATTCTCGAATTAAATATGTAGCATTCAAGCTCTACAAATGAGCTTAATGCTAGAAAGGAAATAATGTGGCATTTCTAGGAGGTATATGCTTTATAACAACACAAAATAACAACAAAAAAGTCATCCACAGTAGTAATATAGAAAAAGTTCCTATCTTCTAACAAATTTGACTGTTTGTATAATAAAACTTATTTCATTCTAGAAAATATAAGAATTCTAACAGTATTTTTTTCTTTCTTGATTGAATCTTTAAATTTCACCTTGTTTAAAATCAATGATTATTAACCATACTTTTTAAAAATATATATTCTACTCCTGATCCTTGTTGTAATGTTTGTGTACATCTCTTATTTCCTATTCCTGCTAACTCTTCTAATTTAATTCTTAGCATGCCTTGTCCCTCCTGTAATACTTCCATATTTGTTCTTTCTCTGTGCCTCATTTGTATAACATGATTAATTATTAATTTTTTTTTGCTTTTTTCCATAAAGTTTTGATTTTTAGGATCTGAACATACTCAATTCTATCTCAGTCTTTCTTTTGAAGTTCCCAATTATTAATGTCACTTGAATGAACAATATACATTTCCATGTAAAATACAGAAACTATTTGTCCCTGTTGAAATTCTTGTAATTAATTTTTAATATTGTTAAATTTTCTATGAAGTTTGGGTTTAGTTGAGACAAAGTCCTCTAAAACTGCAAGTTCACTGAATGTTCCTTTTTTGTTGTTGCTCAACATTACAGATAATTTGAGTTTTTTCTTCTTTGCCTGTTCATTCTTTTGAAGTGAGAATTATTAGTGTGAGATTTTCTAATTCTGAGTTTGGGGCATTGTGCCTCTAGCTTCACTTCAATTCTCCTCTCTGTGGCAAATAAAAATATCCCACCAACATTAAAGGAGACTGAGGCAGAATTCTCAATTAATGGCACTTAATTAAATATATTTATATTTATATATGTATAAAACTTTCTCACAATTTAAGATGTCACACATATACACACACGTTATACATATATGCATATAAAAAGATGCTATACTTTTATTGAATTGGAGTTATACTAAATATAGGACAGCATTTTCATTGGTTAAGATACAATACATAGGCTAAAATATGAATACCATCAGAGTCCCAAGTTGGGTGAACTTTTCACAGATAGTGATCTAAGTGGTCATAAGTAGTTGTAATCTTGGCTCTGCTGGGGTTAGTCACTATTCCAAGGGAAAACAAGAGTTGGTGGTGCTTTTAGTTAATTTCCTATAATTAAGCAAGTGAACTTATAATTTGCATCTCACAATTTTTGGGACTTATATACAGAATTTGATATGATTCTAACAAATTGAATAATACTGATTGGAATAGAGTAGGGGTCCAAATGAATTATTTCTCTCACCTCTTACTTGGTACTCCAAACTAAAAGCTGCACCTACCTGCAAGTACCCACAGCCAATTGTGTCCCTACCCCACTGTTTCTGCTGTCACTGAGTGTGCTGGTTCATTTTTACCCAAGGCCATGTCTCAGCAGCACAACTTGGTCTGGCATTCGTAATCAGCAGAGATTCCTTCAGTCTTCCCGGACTCAGACCCCCATTCTACACCTGGGAGATGAAAGTTCCTTTGATTCCAACTGACGCTCCAGCTGAACCAAGCAAAATCCACTTGTGTTTCTGTGGAGACATCCTGGAAGTTTTTTGCATTTCCTAGTGGATAAAACATATTCTAGGATCTTTCTTCCAGTCTTCTTGTGTTGTCCCAGGAGCACCCCTATTCTTCGCCGAGTCTTCTTTGTTTTTCACCAGGCTGTGTTCACCTTGAGTTGAAAATTTGTTCTGTTTGTGGGGAAATTTGGAGAACTTGAAATTGTCATCTATTTGCAAGGGGAGAAAAAGGAATATCTTAATTAGCTGACAGCTATATTTTTAAATGATATATTTTTGCTCTTACAGTGACTAAATTAAAGCAGTATATCATAATACCCCCCTCAGTCAATTCCCAGAGAGTAATCAAATATTTTTAGAAGAAAAAATAGAGGAAGAATGAAGTGAAGCAAAATGAAAAAAATATATTGAAACAAATCTGAAAGCATATGCAATATTTCTACATTTATGAATCTCTCATGGCATTAATGGAGTGATAAGATGTGTTTCCTGCAGGCTTGTTCTATGGAATTTTGGAATTTTCATTTTCTATTATTTTGGGATTGTTGTTCTTTTCATTCCCTTATTGCAATTATTATGCATATTTTGTCACTTCTTAATATCATATCATATAAGAATTTTCATGACTGCCACCCTTCAATAGATAAGTGGTCAAGGGATATGAACAGACAATTTTCAGATGATGAAATTAAATCCATCTCTAGTCAGATGAAAAGTTGCTCCAAATCTCTATTGATCAGATAAATGCAAATTAAGACAACTCTGAGGTACCACTACACACCTGTCAGATTAGCTAAAATGACAGGAAAAGATAAAGATGAATGTTGGAGGGGATGTGGGAAAACTGGGACACTAATACATTGTTGGTAGAACTGTGAACGGATCCAACCATTCTGGAGAGCAATCTGGAACTATGCTCAAAAAGTTATCAAACTGTGCATACCCTTTGACCCAGCAGTTTCCATTGGGCCTATATCCCAATGAGATCTTAGAGGAGGGAAAGGGCCTGACATGTACAAGAATGTTTGTGGCAGCCCTTTTTGTAGTGGCTAGAAACTGGAAACTGAATGGATGCCCATCAATTGGAGAATGGCTGAATAAATAAATTATGGTATATGAATGTTATGGAATATTATTGCTCTGTAAGAAATGACCAGCAGGACGATTTCAGAGAGGCCTGGAGAGATCTGCATGAAGTGATGCTGAGTGAAATCAGTAGAACCAGGAAATCATTATACACGGTAACAACAATATTACATGATGATCAATTCTGATGGACATGGCTCTCTGCAACAAAGAATTGTCTCAAACCAGTTCCAATTGTTCACTGAAGAAAACCATATACACCCAGAGAGAGGGATATGAAATGTGGACCACAACATAACATTTTCATGCTCTCTATTGAGATTTGCTTGCATTGTGTTTCCTTTCTCTGATTTTCTTTTTTTTTTTCTTGTAGATAGGATTTTTCTTGCACAACTTGTCAAGTATTTCAACATTATTAACATGTAGTGGACTTCCTGCCATCTAGGGGAGGGAAGGAGACTGGGGGTAAAAGTTGTAATGGAAAGCTTTGTAAAGATCAATGTTGGGGAACTACCCATACATATGTTATACAAATAAAAAGCTTTAATAAAAAAGAATTTTCATGATTGTATATATACATCAAGTTCATAATTTCATACAGAATAGTGATAGTTAATTATATACTTATAGCAGAATTAATTGCTATAAATATTTTGCTGCAGATTGAACTTTTGTTTTAATCACTGGCATGTTAGAAACACACTAGAAACTCAAAATCTGTTATTGAGGAATATTTTTTAAAGAAGAATCTTAAGGAATCTTTTAAGTTTTCTGGCCAGTAGCAGACTTAGCTCCTCTTCAGGAAGAAGCAATGGTGAGCACAGACATGAGAGAAGTTTTATACTTGTTAGTTCAGCACAGTCCTTCTCTTCAGAGATTATTCCCTTCTGAGTTATAATCTTTCTGATGTGCCCATCTTGTGTTTCCCCCTAAATATGTATAAACATGTCCCCCTCCCTTGTCATACAACCCATGTTCAAAAATGACAGAAAACTCCTCCTATCAAGTGTGTTGTTTAATATTCGATTATCCTATTAAGCAGACACAGTAGCAATTTGGTCAAGTCAGATCATTGATACTAACCAGTTTTGAAAAAAACACAAGACTTGCTTATTGGCTGAGTCAACCTGAGACTTCCTAATTCCCCAATTTCTTATTTTCCCAATTTAATTTAATTGGGACTGTAATTTAATTGTTCTGTGTAAACTTAATGTTTCTAAATTTCTCACATTTTGAAAACCCACTGGTCACTGGTACTTAACGGTAGTGTTTTACATTACCTTGAAGCTTATAATATTCTATGGAAACCTAACTTTTCAATATTTCTCACAGGCAATATTAGAATTTTGTGCAAAACAAAAAGCCAAGAAATTAAGTCCTTCTTCAACTTTGCTTATAACTTATTTGAATATGAATCCAACCTATAAGCTGTTTACTGCCTGCCTATTCCTCACATAGAATGATAGAATTAGGACAAGGCTTGCAGCTATGAATATTTCTGGATTAATACCTTCATATGTCTATTTACACTGCCTGAAATATCTGCCATTACTAAATTTAATCTGAAAAAAAGAGAAGACTTAGTGTAAAGGAAGAAGGATAAGAGCGTTGTTAAAGTCTTTTAGATGTCACTTAGAAGAAGAAGTAGATTTGTTTCCCTTCACCACAGTGAAGCTATTGAGAACAAAAGTTGGCAAAGAGGATTCTGGGAAGATGCAGGAGGACAACCAAAAATCCCAAGCTCCCCAGATTTCCCCCACAATCAAAACAATATTGTATCTCACGCCAAACAGTTATTAAAAATAAATAAGATATGAGATAGAAGAATGTTTTTTCCTGGGAAAATAGGAGAATATCCAAAGAAAGCTAACAAAATAGAAGTTCAGCCTGTGTGAAATGGAAATCCAGGATAGGTTCTCTGAAACCCCAAATAAGTGAGCCCTACAACTATTGGGGATTAAAGATACCTTCAGCCTGAACCATTGGAATTTCACCTTCCAGACAGTGTGGAGAGTTAGATGTATCAGTCAAGAAGATTGAGGGAGCCTCTGCTGATAAGAGAAGCTAGGCCCAGCTGTGCTGCCAAAATGTGGCCCTGGGCAAGAAGGAACCCATACACTGCAGAAGTAGTGGGACAGGAATGCTGCTGGCTGCAGGCACACAGAAAAGTTTTGAGTTCTTAGCTTTGAGTACCAGGCCATAAGCAAGAACTAAAAAAGAAATAACAAACAAACAAACAAACAAAAAAAAGCTCTCATCTTGTCTTTTTATAACGGCTAAATCTTTCTTTGTGCTTTTTTCCCCCAACTCCCCAGATTATGCTTTATTTTTTATTCTTTTAATCTAATATTTAGCATTTCCCCTTTAATACTAAGAACTTTTTTGATAGGTTAAAGCTTTTTAAATAGTAGAAAATAAGAAAAGGTGAAAAGAATGAAACAAGAAAACTTTTTTTTCCTTTTTAAAAAATACTTGTACTTTTTAGTATTGAATAAGGTAATTAGCCTGTCACTGTGTATAAGCAATTTAGGAACATTTATGGCCTTTGGTTTAGAAGCAACTCTTAAAATTTCTTATATGCCCATATACATGTTGCTTTACAATTAAACCCCTCATAGACATTTTATACTTTTCCATTCATTGTTACCTCAGTTTTGTATCCTGGTTCCTTAGTTATTACTTTGAAGGAATGTGCAGAAATGGGATATGTAGGCATAAATCAAATCATTTCACCAATATCTTAATCAAACTCCTTCAGGATACAATCAGAGTCCTTCAGACCCTTCAGAAAGGAAGTTTTTAATTATTATAATAATGACTATCTGTCAAAATTTAACCAAATTTGAAATCACTTTTTACTTAATCATCTAGCTTGTATCACATTTATCCAAGTACCATCCTTTCATTATTTGAGCCCCATGAAAAAAAATCAGGGGAGAGAGAGAGAAAAAAAGATACATGTGTACAAATATAGATAAATTAAAAAAAAGGGTAAATAAATGAATGACTAGAACCACCCAAAAATGTAGACAATAGTTCCTAAGCTCTACTGTGCCTGCATATATTCTACCTGACAAAAACATTTTATCTGGTTGTCACCCTGATACCCTACAAATAACATTTATTAGAAATTCTAAATCTAAGGAAATAGCATTCATCTTGCCAGGTGCATTATTGTTCAAAGGAAGGTAGCAGTGCATAATTTGTAGAGACTTTGGTCTTCATGACTCTGCTAAATAAGATACTGTTATGTCCCATGCTAGTAATTTATAACCCAGAAACAGCAACCTCATCCTATTGAGAGAAAGACATTTATGGTTTCAAATATACTATTATCACAATTTCTGGGGAGTGTAAGTATGAATAAATGCAATAATTTAAGTTTACATATCCTTTATTACCAAATAGGAGAGCTAAAAAGTAAACCATGTAGCATTAGAGTGCCAGGTGAGCTTGAAAATGACTGAAACAGAAAAAAATTCATTATATAAAGTATACTTGGAAACATGACATACCATTTATAATAGCCAGCACTAAAAATGCATGAGAGGGTGGGAGTGTACATGATAGGTTTTGTATACAATGCTTCCTGAAGAAGAGATTACTGCCTCCCTTTCAATAATTCAGTATTTTCACAATTCATTTATGAGTCTGGAACCCTGCATTTTGACTTGTGTAACAAATTACATCATATTCCCCCGTATGGTTGATGCTGACACTCTGGCACAACAAACATACATCATGAAAATATTTTATTGATTGGAGACTGAAGCTGTAGCATACCATTTATGAATGTGTTAGCAGCAGCTAGCATTTTTAAAATGTAAACCCTGCCCCCATGGCTTAAACATCTCATTAGAGACTGTAATTATTAGGAACCTGTGTTTTCATCAAAACAGAAAGGTATGTCATTGCCTTTTGAGATTAAAGAATTTTTTTTGATGAATTGATAACATAACAAAAAAGAGAGAAAAGATAAATCATAGGATATAACATCATCCATATTTCTAACATTATACACTGAAAATCTGAAAGATGATGAGTGAACTCACATGTCTATCCATAACAGCAGTAAATTAAATGTATTCTGTCACTCTTGCCTAAGGAAAGGCAATAACCACATACCTCATTCGTGCTTTCAGGCAACAGTTAAAATATTATCAATGCTTTTGAAGCCATGAAGGTAGTTGGAGTTCATCAAGTGCAATTTAACAAGTGAGATTGCTGGTTAGTGTAATGCAATAGAAAAAACAGTGGCTCAGACATCAGAGGAAGAGCACATCTGACCTCTGACACTAACTATGGGAACCTGGCATTGAATCACTCTAGGGCACTGTTTATTTTCTGTAAAATAAGGAAACTTGAGAAAATGGTCATTTCATTCCCTTCTAAATCCAGATGCAATATACATGATCCAGAGAAATATATTCATGGTGAAGGTGTAACTGAGGTAGAGGTGATAGGGGGACATGGAGAGGAGAGAGCACCACATATGGATTCAGTTGTGATCTTTTTTTATTATAACCTCAGACATTCAGGTGTGTATCTCTGGGCACTAGATTGTCTCAGTCTCAGTTTTTTTCTCTGTTAAGTAGGGATAATAACAACTATTTGGTTTGCATGAAAATTAAATGAAAAGTGTTAATGCAGTTAGGGTTTGCCCTGATTGGGTTGAAATATTCTCTGGGAACCACCTTGTGGAGTGTGCTCAATGTCAATCTTATTTCTATGTAGGAAATTTAGGGTTTTTTCCCAAAATTTATTTTATTTGAAGAAATAGAATAAGCAAGAAGAAAAACAGAAAAGCAATACAAAACAAAAGGGAACATTACCATATGCCCAGCAGAAAATCAGGGAGGATTGAGAATGTATGACAACAAATACCAATTTAAGGAAGTATATGTGCTAGAAGAGATTATATTCATGAGTGTTCATCTTTTTTTTTTACTTCCTTGTAAATTGTTCTTTTGTTCTTTGCTGAGCACCTTATTTTCCTTACTCTTTTTTTTTTTCTCTTTCATCCTGACCACCATCCCCAAGCAGGCTATGGTTAAGAAGGGATCTATATTTATATATGCATACAAACATACACACATGTGTGTACATACACATACACATACAACTACATATACACAGACATATACACATGTCTCTATCTCATCCCCCCACCATTCCTAAGCAATCTACAGTTAAAATGTATTTATGTAAACATGTATATAGACATACATACACACACTCACACAAACACATACCCCAGATACAGACATGTTTTTCCTTTCCCTGCTGACTCTTTCATTAAATTCTGTTCCATAACTTGCTTTGCTCTTACTTAACCTCCCCCCACCCAGGGATCCCTCCTTTGTTTTCTTCCCTTACCCTTTACTTCTCCACCCACCTATTCCTCCCTCCTTATTTCTTTATAGATTTTGGAGGGTGCTATACCCTTCAGGATATATAAAGTGTTACCTATTGAACCCATTCCCAATGTGAGTAGGTTTTCAGAACTATGAGCTCTCCCCCCCATGCCTCTGTGCCTATTCTTCCTCTGCACCTCATTTATATAACATGATTGCTATGGTTACCTTTACTCCGTCAATCTTACTTTTGAGCTTACTCTATGGTTGATGTAAATCTTAAACATAAAGTATACATTTCCCATGTGAAAAAAAAAAAACATAAACTATTTGTCCCAGTTTAAACAGTTTACCCATGAGGAGTTCCTTACAACTGCTCTTTGACATTGGCTCTTATATGTTAAATTTACTGTTAAGCTTGAGTTTAGTTTATAGAAAGTCCTGAAAATCTGCAAGTTTGTTGAATTTCCATTTTTTCTCATTGAAAATTATAATTTTGTTTCAAACCACTTCCAATTGTTCAGTAAAGAAAGCCATATACACCCAGAGAGAAGGATATGAAATGTGGACCACAACATAACATTTTCATGCTCTCTATTGATGTTTGCTTGCATTGTGTTTCCTTTCTCTGATTTTTTTTCTCGTAGATACAATTTTTCTTGCACAACAATGATAAGTGTGGAAATATGTATACATATATTCAATTTGTCAAGTATTTTAACATAATTAACATGGAGTGGATATCCTGCCATCTAGGGGAGGGGTGCGGACTAGGAGGGAAAAATTTGTAAAGAAAGCTATGTAAGGGTTAATGTTGAAGAATTACCCATACATATGTTTTGCAAATAAAAAAAAAAAAAACACCAAAGAGTATACGAATAAATGGAATTTTCCTTTAAATGATAAAAAAAGAAAATTATAATTTTGCTGGACATGACATTTTTGGCCATGAGCCTTCTTCTTTTGCTTATCTGTAGATATGATTCCAAGACCTGCAGCCTTTTATTATAATTGCTGATAAATCTTGTACAATTCGAATTGTAGCTCCAGCATATTTGAATCATTTTTTCTTGGTTCTTGCAAATTCTTCTCTTTAATCTTAGAGTTTATAAATTTGGCAATATTATTCCTATGTGTTTTCTACAAAGGATCTCTTTGAGGTGACGATCAATAAATTGTGCACTGCTTCTGCACTCACCAGTTGCTGGTTCCTTCTTGGCCAGGGCCACATCTCCACAGCACAGCAAGGCCTGCCATTCCCAATTAGCCAAGTTTCACTCTGTCTTCTTGGATTCAAACCCACTTGATGTTTCTGGGGAGTTAACATAGAGATGTTGGTACTTCAAACACTGTCAATCCAGGCCTGGGGTCTTTCATCAGATATTATCAAATTGTTTGACCCAAGTTCTGCCCCAAGTCTTCTGGATTTTTCACGGTTTATGTTTTCCTTCAGGTACAACTTTGTTCTATTTGTGGGAGAAATCAGGAGAGCTTTTAATTTACCAACTTACACCACTATCTTAGAGAAACCTCCCCAGGATTTTCTTTCATCTATTTCTGACTCTAGTTTAAAGGGATTGAGTTTTGGGATGACAAAAATACCCGTATTGGCTCCAGTGTCAAAATATCTATAATGTCATGGATATATGAAGAAAAATAATTATCCCCTCAACCCTTTCCTCCTTTTTGCTTTCTATGAATTCTGCCAAGACAGAATGAGGTGCAAATCTAGCAACAGTTCTTCCATATTAGATATTCAACAACTCCAAAATCCGATGACAGCAAATCTTCAAGAATAAAAACATAGTATATTCACTAGAATCTTAGGAGGAGTTTAAATATCAGTCCTGTTAAATAAATATCTGAAAAAACATCCAGTGGTAGCAATTTGTTATATTTTACCATCTAACATTACAATTTCAATTTATGGGACAAACAGGGTTTTTTGGAGGTAGGGAATCTTTCTTACTATTGAGAAGTAAAATGGGTGATCAGGATAGTTCACTTTACATATCCTGAGAGTCTTGTCAAATGGGACTTTTTTCACTAATACATTTTTTTTGTTTGTTTTTTTTTTTTACTTGAAGAAGTCAATGTACTTTTACCTGATAAACTGAAAGTCAACACTATGTAGCAAATGCAGTGCTGTCCTAATCCATTTTATACTCAAAGGAGATAAAGAGAGAATGAAATGAAAGTTATTCTATTATTCTTAGTTGTACCAAATTCTAAATTCTATCTTGTAGATTAAGAGAGCATCCAAGCTCCTCTTAGCAATTAGCTCATACAAAATGCTTATTCTCTCCAATTATGTGATATTACAATGAGAAGCAGAAAAAAGAGAGGGGGGAGTTTCCTGTTTCTCTTAGCTACTTGACCTATAGAGATGAGAGAGGAGAAAAGTAGCTATTGTAACATTCAATTTGACTGAACATTTATGATGATGTAGTATCTGTAAACACATGTGTATGTGTCTGTGTGTATGTGTGTGTATGTGTGTATTCTGATGTTACTCAACTATTTCTAAGAAAAAGAGCAGGAAAGAATAGAGAAGACTAGAATTTCACTTTTTTTATTTTGCTGGGTTGCTGGGTTTTTAAAAATACATTTTAATTTTAATTCATTTTCATTTAATTTTTTTCTTATTACATGTGAAGGTATTTTCAGTATTCATATTTGCAAGTTGTTGAGTTCAAAATCTTTTTATTTTTATTTTTTACCATTTAATTTTTTTTAATTTATTTAACATTTTCCCCAGTTACATTAAAAAAAATTTACATCTGTTTTTAAGATTTTTGAATTCTAGGTTTTCTCCCTTAGCCCACATGAAATTAAGAAACCACATATGAAGTTATGCAAAATATTTCCATATAAGTCTAGTTGTACCTCAGGATATCTCAGGGAGCTACCCCAGTCTGGGTGCACACCATGTCCTTCTGGACCTGTAATTGGCACACGGTGTATTTGCCTAGGAATACAGGGAGCACAAGGAGGCAGCCGAAAGGAGAAAAGGACATTTGCAGGCCAAAAAAGCAAGGGAACATTTTTAACTTGTTCTTTTGAGGGGAAAATCCCTTAAAACAATCAATAAATCATTCATTGTAATTGTAAAAAAAAAGTCTAGTTGTGAAAGAAAACATAGATTTCCACCCTACTGAAAATAAAACCCTCAAGAAAAATTAAGTTAAAAAGAGACAGAAAGAGAGAGAGAGAGAGAGAGAGAGAGAGAGAGAGAGAGAGAGAGAGAGAGAGAAGAGAGAGAGAATGCTTTCATCTATATTCAGACTTGATCATTTCCTACTCTGGGCTATGGATAGCATTTTTCACATAAATCTTTCAGAGTAGGTGTGGATGATTGTATTACTGGAATAACAGCCATTCACAGCTGTTCATTCCATTGCTATTACTTTGTATTGCAAGTTACCTTGCTACTTCTTTTTTTTTTTTATTTCATTTTTAGAAAACCAATCAATGGGTATGTATTAAGTTATATGTTGTATACTGATTTAGTTTTTACTTATGTTTTTATCTTTACAACCACATAGCAAAGAGGTTTGCATACAATATACACATAGCAGATATATGTTGATTTGAATTGCTATTTGATTTTCTGAAAAGATCACTAGAACTAAAACGAACCTAGAGGTCTCTTATTATTGATCAATCAATAATTTATTAAGTCATGCAAGCCAGGCATTGTTGGTAAACTGCTTTTTTATTGATTCATTGATTCATCCTTCTTTGATAAAGTTCAACTCAAGATCATATAGCTAAAATAAGACATAATTAGCTAAGATATCACATTTTTAGAAAACCATAGTCACTCATAAAAGTACTACCTTCAATCTCTAGGTAGCTTGATGAGCTGCTAGGATTCTTCAGGACATCAACTATTTCACTTCATAGTCACATTTTATTTCAGCAAGAAGTCTGCTAACAAAAGACAGTGAGAGAAGAAAGACCTAAAACAAAAACATTACTAAATGTTTATTCCAAAATCATCCTTAGATTTCAAATAAAACAATAAGACAAAAACAGTAATTGATTTTTTAAAAAAGTAACTTTCTATTAGATGCCTAACCCTAAATGAATTTACAATCAGTGATTAATAATTTAACCTTAAAATTAATGTATATATGGGGCAGCTAGGTGGCGCAGTGGTTAGAGCACCAGCCCTGAAGTCAGGAGGACCTGAGTTCAAATCTGGTCTCAGACACTTCCTAGCTGTGTGACCCTGGGCAAGTCACTTAACCCCAATTTCCTCAGCAAAAAAGCAAAA
>JAJPUD010030379.1:0-13212 GCA_023553655.1 Myrmecobius fasciatus
GAAAACTGAAAAAATTACAGCATAAAAGAATAGAAGATAGTGCTAATAAACATCAATAAATTAAAAAAAAAACATTGTTCTTGAACAACTTTGTCTCTAAATTTCTAGGGCTGAAATATTCATTATACAATCCTAGTCCCAAAGACTATGGATATGGGACTCTCTCCTCATTACTAGAGATCAATGCTCAGTGCCTGTATAAGGGCCTGTAACATTGGCAAGAGTGGGAGAGAGGAAAGGTCTTCAGTTCTCTTTAAGATCAAGAGTGCTGAAGTCACTATGGGGGCTTCTGGCTTCCAGCTTAAAAAAGGAAGATGAGAAATGTGAACTCCACTTCAGGTTGTGAAAGTAAAAGACTCTGGGAAATCTGACAGTCTCCCTCATGTCCCTATCTCCAGGTTGCTACACTAGAACTTTTGGGGGACCTCCCTTAGTGTAAAATCTAGGACTCTCTCATCTTGATTGAGCTAAATTATCTTGCCTCCAGTGGGACAGCTCCTTCACTCTCTATTGTCTGTTATAGATTCTCCTATAAATACTTTCTCTGATTTCCATTTTGCTATTGACTTAGATAAATAGACTTCTTCACAACTGGCTATGTGTAGTCACTATGGAACTGGCACTTGGCTCAATTCACATTCTATCAGATGGCCTCTCCAAACCCGTTCAATGTATGCTCTATTATTATTTGTATGTTTTATGCCCTTATTATATAAACAAGTCATTATTAATTGATGACGTGGTTTTCTCCATCCTGTATAGATCACTGAATTTGGAATCAGGAAGATAGATTTTAACCCCTCTTCAGATACTTAATAACAATATTAACTGGGGCAAGTCACAAAACCTATATCAGCCTGTTTCTTCATATGTAGAATGGGAATAATAATAACACTAATCATACCACATTAGTGTGAAATTCCAATGAGATAAAGTATATATACTAGAATGTATATAATAATGTATATGTTTATAATGTAATCTATATTATATAGCAAGAGCTTTATATAAATATATGCATATGTCACATATGCATATATATATATATACATATGTTAGTTTTTATCTTTCCATTGGTGATCATTCCTTAGTTAATACAATTTTGATCATGCCTCACTGAAAAAACAATGGCTTTTAAAAGAGACTTCAACTGGGGAACGTAGAAAAGACCATACAATTTCTCATTTATGATTTGCCCTCTTCTCCTAGTTAATTCTGGACAAAACAAATTTACTTTTCACATCTAGAGATCTCCCAGAATATTACTTTATCTATTCTTGTTGTTAGTTTAGTATTAAAACATGAAAAGGAAACTCTCTCCCACCACCCCCCCCAGTCAGTCTGTAAGTCAGGTAGTGGGGAAGGTTGAGTTGAGCAGTTGCCAAGGAGAGCATCCCTTGACCCCATAAAAGAAAGGAAGACAAGGAAAAAACAGAACCTGAGTCAGAAAGCTGGAGAGGAAACTGAAGATGTTAGAGCATTTTGAAAGATTTATGAACCCAGCCCCACAGGCTCATAGGGAGACATGCATCCTCTCATTATAGAGTCCAGACTCATTCCATCACCTATGAAACAATCAGTGGAAATTTCCAGCCCCACTTTGCTGTAATGTCTGTTCATGCCTCTGTGATTTCTACAAGACTTTACAGTGTTTGTTCCTTACCTATAAACATTGCCTTAGAAATGATAATGGCTCAAGGCCCGTGAACCATACTCAGCCATGGGGAATTTGAACTCCACTAATTTGAGTCCAGTATTTCCTTTGTTTCTGGAACTCTGATGGGGCAATGTCTTAATTAAACACAATTCTTTAGAAGAAAGTATGAGAGAGCTTTTACATAGCTCCAAACAACTGACTAAATACAAGCCTTAGAGTGTGCAATGCTAATGTTTCCTGGCTGTAAATGAGTAAAAAAACATATTATTTATAAATAATTTACTGTATAGCAAATGATGCAGTCTCTGTTTAAAAGGAGCACTTTGTCTGAGATAGACTTGTACAGATATGACATGGATGGAAAGTCCTTCTGGTCCTTAGGGTCTATCATCAGTAAAGTGACAATGACAAAGGATCTGGGGGCAGATAGTAATGTCCAGTGGACTGAAGAGCAAATGACAAGGACCAGTTTAGTGCAGAGTAAGGGAATAAGGCACTATGATCTTTATGGTATAGTGGCAGGGCAGATGTACAAGTCCAAATGCTTCGATCTTACTTGAGCATTGAAGGTGGTACCCATCCTAGCAGTATTAGTGGCTATGTTAGTCCTGCAATCAAAGGGGTGGAAGAGGAGAATGGACCTAATTCAAAGAAAGAACAGGGATTCTAGTTTCTATTCCATAATATTGGGAATAGAGGAAGAATGTCTAGATGAGAGAGAGAAGAAAGCAAAAAAGGGAGGTTGTAGGGGAAGGGTCCCTGGGATAAGGGTTTATTCTTGCTAGGCCTTCTGACATGTTGGGGCATAGTCAGTAGGTGGATTATTGTTGGGAGAGTCTTTCACCCTGACCCCAGTGCTGCTACTCCTATTAGGACCAGGATAGTAGAAACATAAGTTTTCCTCTGAGGAAAATGAACAAATCTAAACAAAATATTTGTAACTACCATTCATATTTCTTTCCCAGTGTTCATTCCTTATTACCATTTCTATTTTACTCCTCTACAAGTAAAAACCTGTTATCAAGAGTGATCTGGCTTACCAATGATCATCTGACTGCAGCTGGTGCCTGCTCCTGCTTCTTTTGCCACAGGTAACATTCATCCATGGTCATGGGTGGGTTGCAATGAGATGGGTGCAAGTGGTAACCTGTTAGCCAAGATATGGCACTAAACAAATAAGAGGGTCAGAGAATGTTGTTCATGGATTCCAGAGCTGCAACACTAGGTTTTTCCTGCTAATGAATTACCAAGATTTTGAACTTTCTTTGATACTACCCAGATCCTCAAGCAAATGTTTATATCACAAACCAGGATTCTCAGATTAGATTCCCCTCCTGGTCCATACAATTTCATTTCGTTTTAACAAACATTCATTAAGAATTTTTTCACAGGTCACCATGCTCTGACTGCCCCCCCCCAATCCAAATCATTAACTGGTGATCGTTCTTATGATGTCTCTTTGAGTGACTCTTTGAATCATGTGAGGACATGACAGAAACACAATCTACTACTAGGTCAACAAAAGGCTTCTTATCATGGTAAGATCTATAAGAGCCTATATTCCTCTGGAATAGCTAGTATCCTAGAACCCCTCTTTCCATCACCACCACCTTCATTATTGATAATTATTTTTGACTCTGAGGTTTACAAAGCACTTGATATTTACACACATTTCGTTTGAGTTGCACAACATCCCTCTGAGGTATATGCTAAAGATATTATTATCCCTTATTTTACAAATGAAAACAACTGAGGCATCTGAGAAGAGAGGATTAGAAATTTTAGAGCTGGAAAAGACCTTAAAGATTTCTTTATCCTAATTTTGACGTGCTAGGTAATGCAATGGATACAATGCCAGGCCTGAAGTCAAAAAGAATCATCTTCTTCAATTCCAATCCTGTCTCAGGCACTTCCTAACTTGTGACCCTGGGCAAATCACTTAACCCTGCTTACCTCAGTTTCCTCATCTGTAAATGAGCTGGAGAAGGAAATGGCAAACCATTCCAGTATCTTTGCCAAAAAAAAATCCCCAAATGGAAACAGAAAAATTGAACATTACTGAAATGACTAAACAACAATCTCCATGTTACAATGGGACAAACACAGACAGAATGATTTGTCCAAGTTACACATGCACTAAGTGGCAGAGGCAGAATTTGAATCCAGATCCTCTGGATTCCAGATCTATCTGACCATCATTCTGCCTCAGGGAATAGAAAAAGAGACAAATGATACTCTCAAATTGTTTATAGCTAGTACATGAATGATGAAAATGGAACCTGATACATGAAAAAGAAGTAAAGATAAAATTTTGAATGATACAACTGAATCATCCTACTCAGGGCTGACCTCATATAGGCAGAGAAGGTAGCCACTCATAAAATTAAAATTTCATAAGTAACGTTTTCATTGTCTTTACCTTTAACTTCCCTACCTCCAAACCAAATGAATAACTCCTCTACTGAACTGCTGGTGACTGAAATTCAACAATTAAAGATAAATTTATTTGGTTTTTAACACTACCCAGTGGCAAAGCATGGTAATGTATCCCTATTATTCCAGCTACTGAAGAGAACTGAGACAGGCAAATATCTTGACCTTGGAAGTACTAAACTGTGGTGTTCTATGCTAATCCAGTGTACACTTAGGTTGGAGTCAAGATGTTGAGTCTTCAGGAAGAGGGCCTTTTTCGGGGCCTACTTTCAGCATCTGGACTTGGGTAATCTCTAAAGTCTCATGAATTAGACAAAACAAGAATCACCTCTTACTATATCTCTTACAGCCAAAGTATTCCAAAGCTGCAGAATGGCATTCATTTATTCATTTTTTTTTGATATCCTTGAAGGTAGACAGAGACAACCTGAGTATCAAGAAAGATAATCTGAGCCTCAGAGTGTAATCTATCCTGACTCATGAGAGTCCAGATCTGTGTACGTGCATGAACACACTCCCAACAGGCTATTCCCCATCACACCTGTCCATCAGCACTACCATTCATTGACTGAATTACACTCTAACTTTCTTTCTAGGATAACATTTTTTTCTTCTATCTACAAATCACCCACAATATTTATGTATTCTTTTTTCATTGTGCTAATTCTGCTAGCAATTTACATCCAATCTCAAAAATTTTGAAAATAGCAGCTACCTTCTTTAAACCCTGTCTACTTTGAAAGATCCAAAGAAATGTCTACAAAATATTGTTGAATAACAGCTCACATTTCTATATAAGTAGGGATTTATAAAGCATTTTCTTCATCACAACTCTATTAATTCAATAAGCAATTATTAAGTACCTACTCTGTGCTAGGCACTGGAAATACAAAGACAAAAACCAAAGCAAGCTCAGTCTTTAAAATCTTTACCTGGGGCTGGGATAGGGGATGGAAGAAGGTAGGTTGATATGTATATAGAAAAGGGAATACAAAGTATATATAAAGAAAAGAGAAGCAGTATGAATAAGTGGGGCAATAAGGTGACACAGAAAGTAGAGTAATATGTATATTTACAGAAAAAGAAATGCAAAATATATATTAAGTAAAGAGAAGAAGTGTGAATAGAGTGAGGCAACTAGGTTGCACAGAAAGTAGCATGATATGTATACAGAGAAGGGAATACAAAGTATATGTAAAGTAAAGAGTTTTGGATAGAGTAGAGCAATTAGGATATATACAGAGAAGGGAATACAAAGTATATATTAAGTAAAGAGAAGAAGTATGAATAGAGCGAGGCAACTAGGTTGCACAGAAGATAGAGTGATATGTATACAGAGAAGGGAATACAAAGTATATGTAAAGTAAAGAGCTTTGGATAGAGTAGGACAGTTAGGATATATACAGAGAAAGGAATACAAAGTATATATATATACACAAAGTATATAAAGAGAAGCAGTATGGATAGTATGTGCCACTAGGTGGCACAGAAGGTAGAGTGATATGTGTACAGAGAAGGAAATAGAAAGGATGTATAAAGTAAAGAACAGTAGTATGGCTAGAGTAGGGCAGTAGATGGCATGGATGGAAGATTGAGAGATATGGATACAGAGAAAGAAATACAAAGTATATGTAAAGTAAAGAGTATTGGACAGAGTAGGGCAGTTAGGATGTATACAGAGAAGGGAATACAAGTATATATTAAGTAAGGAGAAGCAGTATGGATAGTGAGACAACTAGGTAGTACATATCACTCTATGTACACAGAGAAGAAAATACAAAGAATATGTAAATGGAAGAGCAGTGATATGAATAGAGTGGAGCAGTTAGATGGCATGGAGGGTAGAGTGATATGTATGTATACAAAGAAGGGAATACAAAATATATATTAAATAAAGGGAAGTAGTATGGATAGAATGAAACAACTAAATGGCACAGAAGGTAAAGTGATATGTATACAGAGAAGGGAATAGAAAGGATATTTAAAGTAAAGAGCATTAGTATAGCTAGAGTGGGGCAATTAGATGGCATGGAGGGTAGAGTGACATGTACATACAGAGAAGGGAATGCAAAGGATATGTAAAGTAAAGAGAAGCAGTATAGATAGAGTGTGGCAGTTAGGTGGCATAGTAGAACACTCAACCTGGAATCAGAAAAACTCATCTTTGTGAGTTCGAATCTGACCTCAGACACAGACTAGCTGTGTAACTTTGAGCAAGTCACTTAACCCTGTCTGCCTTAGTTTCCTTATCTATAAAATGAGCTGGAGAAGAAAAAGGCAAACCACTCTTTTATCTTTGCCAAGAAAACCCCAAATGTGGTGTAAAGATTCAACATGGAGAGAGTACTTACTTGGACTTGGGTTCATATCTTTGGTACATAATAGCTGTGTGACTCGGGCAGGTACTTAACCTTAGTGCCCCAGATAATTCTTTCTAAGAGGTATTCAACAATTCTTGCCATGGTAGTTCCCCATATCAACAAAATCAGAGATCCATACACATGTGTGCATGTATTTTTATGTATGTATACATATATGTGTATATGTGTTGTATGTGTACATATTGTGTGTATGTGTATATATACATATATATATATATATACACATACACACATAAATGGAGAAAGAGAAAAAATGAGAAGGGGAGGGGAGATGTGGAGAGACAGAGACAGAAAGAGAGAATAAATATAATCTGTGGGGGAAGTTCCTAACAATTGGAAGGGATCAGGAAAAGTCTCATGTAGGAGAGGTTACTTGAGCTGAATCTGGAAGAAAGAGAGAGATTCTAAGGGGTAAAGGTAAGGAGGAAGCATTTTTAAGGCCTACAATCAGTCTAGGCAAGTTTATTTTACAGATGAAGAAATTGAGTCAGAATTGTTTAATTGACTTCACTGTGATCACCCACTACTTAGTATCAGGACTGGGATCCAGGAGACTGGTTCTCCTAACCCCAAGTCCAGAGCTCTTTCTATTATACTTTGCTAGAAGTTAAGAGTCAAGAAATCTGAATTGAAAATTGGGAGACCTGAATTCTAATCCGAGTTTTGCCATTTAACAAGTTACATGTTCTTCGGTAAGTCTCTTACTTATGTCCTGGACTCAGTTTCCCTATACTTTGGAAAGACTAATTCCTTCACAGTAATATTATTAGTATTATTGAGGATATTCTTAGGTGTCTGTGATAATGTGGTTGCATGAGAATATTGTAGACTATTGTTGTTTAGTCATTTTCTTTTGTTGTTGTTGTTGTTTTTTTTTTTGCTGAGGCAATTGCGGTTAAGTGACTTGCCCAAGGTCACACAGCTAGGAAGTGTTTGAGATCAGATTTGAACTCAGGACTTCCTGACTTCAGGGCTGGTGCTCTATCCACTGTGCCACCTAGCTGCCCCTGTTTAGTCATTTTCAATCATGTCCGACTCTTCATGAATTCATTCGGCAGAGATACTGGAGTTCTTTGCCATTTCTTTCTCCAGCTCATTTTATTGATGAGGAAATTGAGGCAAACAGGGTTAACAGTTACTAAAAGTAAGTATCTGAGGCTGGATTTGAACTCAGGACTTCCTGTCTCCAAGCTCTCCCATCCATTGGGCTACCTGAAGAAAGAAAAAATATAAGCATTTCTACAACACCAAGCACAATACTAAGTACTTTAAAAAAAAATGTTATTTCCTTTGAGCTTCACAATGACCCTAGGAGGTAGTTACTATCCCATTTTACAGTTGAAAAAACTGAGACAATTTAAGTGATTTACCCAGGATCACATAGCTAGTAAATGTCTTAGGCTGATTTGAACTTGAGTATTCCTGATTCCAGGCTAACACTCTTTCCACTGCCCCCACCGCTAGCACTCCTCTAGACATGGGGAGATAGAGTTTGATACTATTGTCTTGTAAGCTAATACTCAAATTATAAACCTTGTCCTTCTACACATAAATTTTATTCAATGTACTATTCAGCCACTAACTTTTTAACTGGAAGCAAATCATAATTTCCACTGGCCTTAGTTTACTCATCTCCCTCTTGTACTACTTTATATTTCACAATTTTGCATATATTCTTATTATATTTATTAATTAACTATGTATATATTTGTTTGTTGTCTGCCTTGTTGGAATATAAGCTTAGGGATTGCTTTATTCTTTATATTATATTCCCAGTGCCTGGCTTATAGTAGGAGCTCAATAAATTCTGCTTTGAGTGACTGATAAGAAAAATAATACATAAAACATTTTACACTAGCTAGCTTTTCAAAGCATTTTCACACCTGACAAATCATTTAATTCTTGCAAAAGCCCTATGGGGAAGGAAGGACAGGTGTTTATAATTCATATTTTATTTGAGAGAAGATTAAACAAGTCAACTAAACTCTCACCCTCATTTAAAGTAAATGATAAGACGTTCTAGCTCAAATACCTTTATTAGATAAACAATTCTAATGAAAGAATCAGTCAAAGGTTTTTAAGTAAATGTGACCAACCTAGTTAATCAAGTACAGAGAATTGGTCACATACTATGGGGCTCCTTTAAAAATGTCAAGGTAATTTGGAACTATACCCAAAGGGCTATCAAACTGAATTTCTTTTAATCCAGCAGTAACTCTACTGGGTCTGTATCCCAAAGAAATCATAAAAAATGGGAAAGGACCAACATGTACAAAAATGTTTGCAAGCAACCTTTTTTGTAGTGGCAAACTGGAAACTAAGTGGCTGCCCATTAGTTGGGGAATGGCTGAATAGTTATAGTATATGAAAGTAGTGGAATATTACTGTTCTGTAAGAAATGATCAGTAGGATGATTTCAGAGAGGCCTGGAGAGACTTGCATGAACTGATGCTAAGTAGAATGAGTAGAACCCAGAGAACACTGTACATAGCAACAGCAAAATTATGTGATAATCAACTGTGATGGACTTGGCTCTTTTCAACAATGAGGTGATTCAGGCCAATTCCAATAGACTTGTGATGGAGAGAGCTATCCGCATCCAGAGCGAGGACTATGGGGACTGAATGTGGATCACAACAACTTTTTTGTTGTTGTTTGCTTGGTTTTTATTTTCTTTTTCATTTTTTTTCCTTTTTGATCTGATTTTTCTTGTGCAGCATGATAATTGTGGAGATATGTAGTTTATATGTTCAACATATAGTGAATTATATTAACATATATTGAAATACATTAACATATATTGAATTACTTGCTTCTAGAGGAGAGGGGAGAGGAAAAGGAGGGAGAAAAATTTGAAACAAGGTTTTGCAAGGGTGAATGTTGAAAATTATTTTTGCATATATTTTGAAAATAAAAGGCTATTATTTAAAAAAAGAAACTAGAAAAAAATAAAATAAAAATGTCGAGCAAGTTCAGAAATAGGCATTAAAGGATTTGGTGGCATAGAAAAGAGAGTAATTCCATCTTTTTGAGAGAGATTTGGTTGCAGAGAAGATGTTCTGCCTCCTCCCTACTCATCCTCTCCACTTCCCCTGGAATAGAAGAACCAGAAAACTTTAATATTTCCAGAGGACTTGGACTTTTTCATCAGCATACCAGCATCAGGACCAGAACAGCAATGGTAGCAAATGGCAATGTCTCCATCAGAAGTCAAGGACAAACTACACAAAAGTTTCAAGGAAAGAAGTTTTAAGTCTATAAAGATCCCAACATAAAGCTTTCCTAAGCATAAGGAACACTTCAAAGAGTTTCCTTGAAGGGAGAAAATGACTCTTAGCAACCAAGAACTGTGATTTATCCTCTTTTCCCTAAAATTTGCTCGAAGTTTTATCCCATTTCCCCTCTGTATGGCATAGGTTCTTGTGGCAGAGTATATTCCAAGTTTGAGGAAGTGTTTTGTACCAATTGATTTTACTATGACATGCCAGTAAATTCTCATTTCTAAATTGTCTGGCTAGCTTATTAATACAAAATTATTATCAATGAGTGAAACACATGTGGGTGAGGGGTAAGTCTGGGGGAAGTAGAGTTCATGAACTATATATACTACTAGAAATAACCACCTCCGGCTTCCAAGTATCCCTTAAATCCCTAAGGAGAGAAGTATCCAATTGCCTTCTGGGAAACTAATTGACCTTACACATTCTTACATACTCCTTCACATATTCTTAGATCTAGTGATAAGGGTCTTCTTGCTGTTCTACAAATAAGACACTCTATCTCTCTCCTCCAGGCATTTTCTTTCCCTTTTCATCTCTAGCTCCTGGTTTCCTAGGCTTCCTTCAAATGACAACTAAAAGCCCATCTTCAATGGGAAGACTTTTCCAGCTTCCCTTAAGGCTTCTCTCTGTTGATAACTTTCAATTTGTCCTCTGTCTAGCTTGTTTCTATATAATCATTTGCCTGTTGTTTCCCCCAATAAATTGTGAGCTCCTTGAGAGTAGGACCATCTTTTACCTTTCTTTGTATCCCCAGCTCTTAGCAAAGTGCCTAGCACATAGTAGGTTTATAATAAATGTTTATTGACTTAATTGCCAGTGTGAATGTGGACCAGGAAGTAGTCCCAATGCATGTGCTACATACAGATACAGAAATTGAGTGTCTGAGTTATAACTTTGTACAATGTCACATAACTAATGATATGTACTTCACACGACTTCAGGTTTCATTCTCCCACTAATCATAAGCCTTCCTGCAGGAGTTTGACTCTAGATGATCCTTAGAATATCTCAGTCTCTGAGCATTCTATGATTCCTCTTCAAACTACTTCTCCAGCACACAAACTATATTCTTGTAATTAGATTATAGGCTCTTGGAGAGTGGGCACTGTCTTTTGCCTCTTTTTCTACTGCCAGCATGTAGCACAGTTTCTAGAATACAATAGGCATTTAATAAATGTTTATTGCTTGAGTGAATGAAATCTGAAAATCATGAGCTTACAGATAAAGGGAGAGAAAAGAAAAGCATCTGTGATCTGTAGGGCAAAAAAAAAGGATATTCATATAGAAGAAAACAATTCTAGCAACAGCTTTCAGGTTAAAGGTGTGTGATTGATATTACAGGGACAATGCTTAATGTTTTTACTCCCATTCTTACCACTTCTCCCTGAAACAATGTAGATTTTTCAGGAAATAGTTCAGGGATAATTCTGGGGAAAGAATATTTGTCATATTACATTTCTTTTAAAATAGTTTAAAATAATTTTTAAAATGCATATTTCACTAAGTACTGTTACTTTCCAATGACCCTCTTCCTCATGGAAATCTCCATGACAGCAAAGATGTATAGTTAAGCAAAACAATTATAAGCAAATATGCCTCATTCAGAACCTGTTGAGAGGAAGGAGGGATGCTTCACCACCAGCCCTTCTGAAATTAAAACTAGTAATGACAGCATTAAATGTGGATATGAAATATCTTCTCTGGTAATTCCTTAAGGGGAATAGGATTAAATCATGCTGGAGAAAATTGTGCTTTAGTATGAGAAGTGTGTTAAATATGAAAATCATCTCTGAAGCTGGGTTTTACTATCATTTTTGCATTTCCTGACTGGTCCTGAAAGGACAGCCAGCCAGAGAAAGGAGAATTCCAGACTAGGGCAAAGTGGAAAGTTACCGGTATGCTTTTAACAGCTTTACACAATTATAGGCTGAGGTCAGGAACACTATATAGACAGTACTTAATTTTTAGTATTTCCTTGGGCTGTGAGACAACTAAACTTTGATCTATGTAAATTGTGTTGTCTCCTCAGATGGAAAAAACCCAGATGATGGAAAATTTACATTCTCTACAAATAGACTGCTATTGAATTTTCAATCAGAGAAACCTGTGGGAATTAGTTAATAATGGGACCCCAGATTTGGTCATGGGCATGTTAAATTGTAAGCAATTTGATGGGAAGTAATGTTCTAATTAGGTCCTCACTGACCCTACAAATAGGAAAATGTACCCCCAACAAACTCAAATAGAATTACAATTCTGTCTCCATTCCTGACCTTTATGTAACAATCTGATCTGCTAACTGTCTCACATGGACCCAGTTTTTCAAGAAACTACTCCTGCCTGATTCCTAAAGGAGAAGTTATCATTCCACCTCAGTCTAGAAGAAGTTAAATTTTTATCATGAATCCAGGACTAAATTCCTTGTGAGTGTAGAATGAAGGGTCGCTCTTCCAAATGCTGGCCTAGCTCTATCCTCTGGACTATAATAATTTAATGATGTATAGTATAATATAGTATAGCATAAATAATATAATAACTGCTAGACATTTCAGGTCTTCCAAAGTTAAACTGAGAAGTTACCATTATAGTGTTAGAAGAGTGCTCATATCTGAAGACTTTGCAAGGCTACAAGGTCAAGAAGATTTTCTAAAGAATTCTCAAAAGTCAATGCTCAATTGATATACACTTTGCTTCCCAATAATGAGAACTGATGGGGCCTGTGAAAGCCTCCCCAGCTTAAAACTGTCTCCCCACAGCCCTACCACCATCATATTAGAGGGCAAGGTATTGCTGCTCAAATGAAAATGTTATGTAGGAATGAATCTATCTACTATACTGTATTTTATTAGTAAATATTAAAAAGGCATCAGGTTTTTTAGGCCTATCCAACATCAGTTTTGATGAAACTACATCCCTATTATAGGTCTAGGACCAAATTCCCTGTGAGTATAGGATGAGGGACTGTGCTTTCAAATGCTGCCCCAATTCTATCCTCTGGTCTATAATAGTTTCTAATAGATTCCAATGTTATAAATAAAATATTTCTAATTCTCTTTAGATTAAAAACTTTGGAAAACCTAAAAATAACTAACTCTAGATGTGTTTCTTAAAATAGAGGTATTATAATAAAAGTCCTTGTATTTCAATAGTCTATGCAGCTCTGAAGAGGAGCTATTTATTATTTATCATGTTCTTTAACTAGTCATACTTTCTTCTTTCTCTTACCTCCATTAGATGGTAAGCTTTTAATGAATGAACAGATGGAGAGAGACAGAGATAGATAGAGAGGCAGAGACAGAGAGAAATAGAGACACAGAGAGACAAAGTGATGAGAAAAAAAGAGAAGAGGAAAAAAAAAGAAAGAAATATGGAGTGAAAGACAGAGACAGAGACAAAGACAGAGAGAGAGAGAGAGAAAGAGAGAGAGAGAGAGAGAGAGAGAGAGAGAGAGAGAGAGAGA
>JAJPUD010030380.1:0-13212 GCA_023553655.1 Myrmecobius fasciatus
GAAAACTGAAAAAATTACAGCATAAAAGAATAGAAGATAGTGCTAATAAACATCAATAAATTAAAAAAAAAACATTGTTCTTGAACAACTTTGTCTCTAAATTTCTAGGGCTGAAATATTCATTATACAATCCTAGTCCCAAAGACTATGGATATGGGACTCTCTCCTCATTACTAGAGATCAATGCTCAGTGCCTGTATAAGGGCCTGTAACATTGGCAAGAGTGGGAGAGAGGAAAGGTCTTCAGTTCTCTTTAAGATCAAGAGTGCTGAAGTCACTATGGGGGCTTCTGGCTTCCAGCTTAAAAAAGGAAGATGAGAAATGTGAACTCCACTTCAGGTTGTGAAAGTAAAAGACTCTGGGAAATCTGACAGTCTCCCTCATGTCCCTATCTCCAGGTTGCTACACTAGAACTTTTGGGGGACCTCCCTTAGTGTAAAATCTAGGACTCTCTCATCTTGATTGAGCTAAATTATCTTGCCTCCAGTGGGACAGCTCCTTCACTCTCTATTGTCTGTTATAGATTCTCCTATAAATACTTTCTCTGATTTCCATTTTGCTATTGACTTAGATAAATAGACTTCTTCACAACTGGCTATGTGTAGTCACTATGGAACTGGCACTTGGCTCAATTCACATTCTATCAGATGGCCTCTCCAAACCCGTTCAATGTATGCTCTATTATTATTTGTATGTTTTATGCCCTTATTATATAAACAAGTCATTATTAATTGATGACGTGGTTTTCTCCATCCTGTATAGATCACTGAATTTGGAATCAGGAAGATAGATTTTAACCCCTCTTCAGATACTTAATAACAATATTAACTGGGGCAAGTCACAAAACCTATATCAGCCTGTTTCTTCATATGTAGAATGGGAATAATAATAACACTAATCATACCACATTAGTGTGAAATTCCAATGAGATAAAGTATATATACTAGAATGTATATAATAATGTATATGTTTATAATGTAATCTATATTATATAGCAAGAGCTTTATATAAATATATGCATATGTCACATATGCATATATATATATACATATGTTAGTTTTTATCTTTCCATTGGTGATCATTCCTTAGTTAATACAATTTTGATCATGCCTCACTGAAAAAACAATGGCTTTTAAAAGAGACTTCAACTGGGGAACGTAGAAAAGACCATACAATTTCTCATTTATGATTTGCCCTCTTCTCCTAGTTAATTCTGGACAAAACAAATTTACTTTTCACATCTAGAGATCTCCCAGAATATTACTTTATCTATTCTTGTTGTTAGTTTAGTATTAAAACATGAAAAGGAAACTCTCTCCCACCACCCCCCCCCCAGTCAGTCTGTAAGTCAGGTAGTGGGGAAGGTTGAGTTGAGCAGTTGCCAAGGAGAGCATCCCTTGACCCCATAAAAGAAAGGAAGACAAGGAAAAAACAGAACCTGAGTCAGAAAGCTGGAGAGGAAACTGAAGATGTTAGAGCATTTTGAAAGATTTATGAACCCAGCCCCACAGGCTCATAGGGAGACATGCATCCTCTCATTATAGAGTCCAGACTCATTCCATCACCTATGAAACAATCAGTGGAAATTTCCAGCCCCACTTTGCTGTAATGTCTGTTCATGCCTCTGTGATTTCTACAAGACTTTACAGTGTTTGTTCCTTACCTATAAACATTGCCTTAGAAATGATAATGGCTCAAGGCCCGTGAACCATACTCAGCCATGGGGAATTTGAACTCCACTAATTTGAGTCCAGTATTTCCTTTGTTTCTGGAACTCTGATGGGGCAATGTCTTAATTAGACACAATTCTTTAGAAGAAAGTATGAGAGAGCTTTTACATAGCTCCAAACAACTGACTAAATACAAGCCTTAGAGTGTGCAATGCTAATGTTTCCTGGCTGTAAATGAGTAAAAAAACATATTATTTATAAATAATTTACTGTATAGCAAATGATGCAGTCTCTGTTTAAAAGGAGCACTTTGTCTGAGATAGACTTGTACAGATATGACATGGATGGAAAGTCCTTCTGGTCCTTAGGGTCTATCATCAGTAAAGTGACAATGACAAAGGATCTGGGGGCAGATAGTAATGTCCAGTGGACTGAAGAGCAAATGACAAGGACCAGTTTAGTGCAGAGTAAGGGAATAAGGCACTATGATCTTTATGGTATAGTGGCAGGGCAGATGTACAAGTCCAAATGCTTCGATCTTACTTGAGCATTGAAGGTGGTACCCATCCTAGCAGTATTAGTGGCTATGTTAGTCCTGCAATCAAAGGGGTGGAAGAGGAGAATGGACCTAATTCAAAGAAAGAACAGGGATTCTAGTTTCTATTCCATAATATTGGGAATAGAGGAAGAATGTCTAGATGAGAGAGAGAAGAAAGCAAAAAAGGGAGGTTGTAGGGGAAGGGTCCCTGGGATAAGGGTTTATTCTTGCTAGGCCTTCTGACATGTTGGGGCATAGTCAGTAGGTGGATTATTGTTGGGAGAGTCTTTCACCCTGACCCCAGTGCTGCTACTCCTATTAGGACCAGGATAGTAGAAACATAAGTTTTCCTCTGAGGAAAATGAACAAATCTAAACAAAATATTTGTAACTACCATTCATATTTCTTTCCCAGTGTTCATTCCTTATTACCATTTCTATTTTACTCCTCTACAAGTAAAAACCTGTTATCAAGAGTGATCTGGCTTACCAATGATCATCTGACTGCAGCTGGTGCCTGCTCCTGCTTCTTTTGCCACAGGTAACATTCATCCATGGTCATGGGTGGGTTGCAATGAGATGGGTGCAAGTGGTAACCTGTTAGCCAAGATATGGCACTAAACAAATAAGAGGGTCAGAGAATGTTGTTCATGGATTCCAGAGCTGCAACACTAGGTTTTTCCTGCTAATGAATTACCAAGATTTTGAACTTTCTTTGATACTACCCAGATCCTCAAGCAAATGTTTATATCACAAACCAGGATTCTCAGATTAGATTCCCCTCCTGGTCCATACAATTTCATTTCGTTTTAACAAACATTCATTAAGAATTTTTTCACAGGTCACCATGCTCTGACTGCCCCCCCCCCCCAATCCAAATCATTAACTGGTGATCGTTCTTATGATGTCTCTTTGAGTGACTCTTTGAATCATGTGAGGACATGACAGAAACACAATCTACTACTAGGTCAACAAAAGGCTTCTTATCATGGTAAGATCTATAAGAGCCTATATTCCTCTGGAATAGCTAGTATCCTAGAACCCCTCTTTCCATCACCACCACCTTCATTATTGATAATTATTTTTGACTCTGAGGTTTACAAAGCACTTGATATTTACACACATTTCGTTTGAGTTGCACAACATCCCTCTGAGGTATATGCTAAAGATATTATTATCCCTTATTTTACAAATGAAAACAACTGAGGCATCTGAGAAGAGAGGATTAGAAATTTTAGAGCTGGAAAAGACCTTAAAGATTTCTTTATCCTAATTTTGACGTGCTAGGTAATGCAATGGATACAATGCCAGGCCTGAAGTCAAAAAGAATCATCTTCTTCAATTCCAATCCTGTCTCAGGCACTTCCTAACTTGTGACCCTGGGCAAATCACTTAACCCTGCTTACCTCAGTTTCCTCATCTGTAAATGAGCTGGAGAAGGAAATGGCAAACCATTCCAGTATCTTTGCCAAAAAAAATCCCCAAATGGAAACATAGAAAAATTGAACATTACTGAAATGACTAAACAACAATCTCCATGTTACAATGGGACAAACACAGACAGAATGATTTGTCCAAGTTACACATGCACTAAGTGGCAGAGGCAGAATTTGAATCCAGATCCTCTGGATTCCAGATCTATCTGACCATCATTCTGCCTCAGGGAATAGAAAAAGAGACAAATGATACTCTCAAATTGTTTATAGCTAGTACATGAATGATGAAAATGGAACCTGATACATGAAAAAGAAGTAAAGATAAAATTTTGAATGATACAACTGAATCATCCTACTCAGGGCTGACCTCATATAGGCAGAGAAGGTAGCCACTCATAAAATTAAAATTTCATAAGTAACGTTTTCATTGTCTTTACCTTTAACTTCCCTACCTCCAAACCAAATGAATAACTCCTCTACTGAACTGCTGGTGACTGAAATTCAACAATTAAAGATAAATTTATTTGGTTTTTAACACTACCCAGTGGCAAAGCATGGTAATGTATCCCTATTATTCCAGCTACTGAAGAGAACTGAGACAGGCAAATATCTTGACCTTGGAAGTACTAAACTGTGGTGTTCTATGCTAATCCAGTGTACACTTAGGTTGGAGTCACGATGTTGAGTCTTCAGGAAGAGGGCCTTTTTCGGGGCCTACTTTCAGCATCTGGACTTGGGTAATCTCTAAAGTCTCATGAATTAGACAAAACAAGAATCACCTCTTACTATATCTCTTACAGCCAAAGTATTCCAAAGCTGCAGAATGGCATTCATTTATTCATTTTTTTTGATATCCTTGAAGGTAGACAGAGACAACCTGAGTATCAAGAAAGATAATCTGAGCCTCAGAGTGTAATCTATCCTGACTCATGAGAGTCCAGATCTGTGTACGTGCATGAACACACTCCCAACAGGCTATTCCCCATCACACCTGTCCATCAGCACTACCATTCATTGACTGAATTACACTCTAACTTTCTTTCTAGGATAATATTTTTTTCTTCTATCTACAAATCACCCACAATATTTATGTATTCTTTTTTCATTGTGCTAATTCTGCTAGCAATTTACATCCAATCTCAAAAATTTTGAAAATAGCAGCTACCTTCTTTAAACCCTGTCTACTTTGAAAGATCCAAAGAAATGTCTACAAAATATTGTTGAATAACAGCTCACATTTCTATATAAGTAGGGATTTATAAAGCATTTTCTTCATCACAACTCTATTAATTCAATAAGCAATTATTAAGTACCTACTCTGTGCTAGGCACTGGAAATACAAAGACAAAAACCAAAGCAAGCTCAGTCTTTAAAATCTTTACCTGGGGCTGGGATAGGGGATGGAAGAAGGTAGGTTGATATGTATATAGAAAAGGGAATACAAAGTATATATAAAGAAAAGAGAAGCAGTATGAATAAGTGGGGCAATAAGGTGACACAGAAAGTAGAGTAATATGTATATTTACAGAAAAAGAAATGCAAAATATATATTAAGTAAAGAGAAGAAGTGTGAATAGAGTGAGGCAACTAGGTTGCACAGAAAGTAGCATGATATGTATACAGAGAAGGGAATACAAAGTATATGTAAAGTAAAGAGTTTTGGATAGAGTAGAGCAATTAGGATATATACAGAGAAGGGAATACAAAGTATATATTAAGTAAAGAGAAGAAGTATGAATAGAGCGAGGCAACTAGGTTGCACAGAAGATAGAGTGATATGTATACAGAGAAGGGAATACAAAGTATATGTAAAGTAAAGAGCTTTGGATAGAGTAGGACAGTTAGGATATATACAGAGAAAGGAATACAAAGTATATATATATACACAAAGTATATAAAGAGAAGCAGTATGGATAGTATGTGCCACTAGGTGGCACAGAAGGTAGAGTGATATGTGTACAGAGAAGGAAATAGAAAGGATGTATAAAGTAAAGAACAGTAGTATGGCTAGAGTAGGGCAGTAGATGGCATGGATGGAAGATTGAGAGATATGGATACAGAGAAAGAAATACAAAGTATATGTAAAGTAAAGAGTATTGGACAGAGTAGGGCAGTTAGGATGTATACAGAGAAGGGAATACAAGTATATATTAAGTAAGGAGAAGCAGTATGGATAGTGAGACAACTAGGTAGTACATATCACTCTATGTACACAGAGAAGAAAATACAAAGAATATGTAAATGGAAGAGCAGTGATATGAATAGAGTGGAGCAGTTAGATGGCATGGAGGGTAGAGTGATATGTATGTATACAAAGAAGGGAATACAAAATATATATTAAATAAAGGGAAGTAGTATGGATAGAATGAAACAACTAAATGGCACAGAAGGTAAAGTGATATGTATACAGAGAAGGGAATAGAAAGGATATTTAAAGTAAAGAGCATTAGTATAGCTAGAGTGGGGCAATTAGATGGCATGGAGGGTAGAGTGACATGTACATACAGAGAAGGGAATGCAAAGGATATGTAAAGTAAAGAGAAGCAGTATAGATAGAGTGTGGCAGTTAGGTGGCATAGTAGAACACTCAACCTGGAATCAGAAAAACTCATCTTTGTGAGTTCGAATCTGACCTCAGACACAGACTAGCTGTGTAACTTTGAGCAAGTCACTTAACCCTGTCTGCCTTAGTTTCCTTATCTATAAAATGAGCTGGAGAAGAAAAAGGCAAACCACTCTTTTATCTTTGCCAAGAAAACCCCAAATGTGGTGTAAAGATTCAACATGGAGAGAGTACTTACTTGGACTTGGGTTCATATCTTTGGTACATAATAGCTGTGTAACTCGGGCAGGTACTTAACCTTAGTGCCCCAGATAATTCTTTCTAAGAGGTATTCAACAATTCTTGCCATGGTAGTTCCCCATATCAACAAAATCAGAGATCCATACACATGTGTGCATGTATTTTTATGTATGTATACATATATGTGTATATGTGTTGTATGTATACATATTGTGTGTATGTGTATATATACATATATATATATACACATACACACATAAATGGAGAAAGAGAAAAAATGAGAAGGGGAGGGGAGATGTGGAGAGACAGAGACAGAAAGAGAGAATAAATATAATCTGTGGGGGAAGTTCCTAACAATTGGAAGGGATCAGGAAAAGTCTCATGTAGGAGAGGTTACTTGAGCTGAATCTGGAAGAAAGAGAGAGATTCTAAGGGGTAAAGGTAAGGAGGAAGCATTTTTAAGGCCTACAATCAGTCTAGGCAAGTTTATTTTACAGATGAAGAAATTGAGTCAGAATTGTTTAATTGACTTCACTGTGATCACCCACTACTTAGTATCAGGACTGGGATCCAGGAGACTGGTTCTCCTAACCCCAAGTCCAGAGCTCTTTCTATTATACTTTGCTAGAAGTTAAGAGTCAAGAAATCTGAATTGAAAATTGGGAGACCTGAATTCTAATCCGAGTTTTGCCATTTAACAAGTTACATGTTCTTCGGTAAGTCTCTTACTTATGTCCTGGACTCAGTTTCCCTATACTTTGGAAAGACTAATTCCTTCACAGTAATATTATTAGTATTATTGAGGATATTCTTAGGTGTCTGTGATAATGTGGTTGCATGAGAATATTGTAGACTATTGTTGTTTAGTCATTTTCTTTTGTTGTTGTTGTTGTTTTTTTTTTTGCTGAGGCAATTGCGGTTAAGTGACTTGCCCAAGGTCACACAGCTAGGAAGTGTTTGAGATCAGATTTGAACTCAGGACTTCCTGACTTCAGGGCTGGTGCTCTATCCACTGTGCCACCTAGCTGCCCCTGTTTAGTCATTTTCAATCATGTCCGACTCTTCATGAATTCATTCGGCAGAGATACTGGAGTTCTTTGCCATTTCTTTCTCCAACTCATTTTATTGATGAGGAAATTGAGGCAAACAGGGTTAACAGTTACTAAAAGTAAGTATCTGAGGCTGGATTTGAACTCAGGACTTCCTGTCTCCAAGCTCTCCCATCCATTGGGCTACCTGAAGAAAGAAAAAATATAAGCATTTCTACAACACCAAGCACAATACTAAGTACTTTAAAAAAAAAATGTTATTTCCTTTGAGCTTCACAATGACCCTAGGAGGTAGTTACTATCCCATTTTACAGTTGAAAAAACTGAGACAATTTAAGTGATTTACCCAGGATCACATAGCTAGTAAATGTCTTAGGCTGATTTGAACTTGAGTATTCCTGATTCCAGGCTAACACTCTTTCCACTGCCCCCACCGCTAGCACTCCTCTAGACATGGGGAGATAGAGTTTGATACTATTGTCTTGTAAGCTAATACTCAAATTATAAACCTTGTCCTTCTACACATAAATTTTATTCAATGTACTATTCAGCCACTAACTTTTTAACTGGAAGCAAATCATAATTTCCACTGGCCTTAGTTTACTCATCTCCCTCTTGTACTACTTTATATTTCACAATTTTGCATATATTCTTATTATATTTATTAATTAACTATGTATATATTTGTTTGTTGTCTGCCTTGTTGGAATATAAGCTTAGGGATTGCTTTATTCTTTATATTATATTCCCAGTGCCTGGCTTATAGTAGGAGCTCAATAAATTCTGCTTTGAGTGACTGATAAGAAAAATAATACATAAAACATTTTACACTAGCTAGCTTTTCAAAGCATTTTCACACCTGACAAATCATTTAATTCTTGCAAAAGCCCTATGGGGAAGGAAGGACAGGTGTTTATGATTCATATTTTATTTGAGAGAAGATTAAACAAGTCAACTAAACTCTCACCCTCATTTAAAGTAAATGATAAGACGTTCTAGCTCAAATACCTTTATTAGATAAACAATTCTAATGAAAGAATCAGTCAAAGGTTTTTAAGTAAATGTGACCAACCTAGTTAATCAAGTACAGAGAATTGGTCACATACTATGGGGCTCCTTTAAAAATGTCAAGGTAATTTGGAACTATACCCAAAGGGCTATCAAACTGAATTTCTTTTAATCCAGCAGTAACTCTACTGGGTCTGTATCCCAAAGAAATCATAAAAAATGGGAAAGGACCAACATGTACAAAAATGTTTGCAAGCAACCTTTTTTGTAGTGGCAAACTGGAAACTAAGTGGCTGCCCATTAGTTGGGGAATGGCTGAATAGTTATAGTATATGAAAGTAGTGGAATATTACTGTTCTGTAAGAAATGATCAGTAGGATGATTTCAGAGAGGCCTGGAGAGACTTGCATGAACTGATGCTAAGTAGAATGAGTAGAACCCAGAGAACACTGTACATAGCAACAGCAAAATTATGTGATAATCAACTGTGATGGACTTGGCTCTTTTCAACAATGAGGTGATTCAGGCCAATTCCAATAGACTTGTGATGGAGAGAGCTATCCGCATCCAGAGCGAGGACTATGGGGACTGAATGTGGATCACAACAACTTTTTTTGTTGTTGTTTGCTTGGTTTTTATTTTCTTTTTCATTTTTTTTCCTTTTTGATCTGATTTTTCTTGTGCAGCATGATAATTGTGGAGATATGTAGTTTATATGTTCAACATATAGTGAATTATATTAACATATATTGAAATACATTAACATATATTGAATTACTTGCTTCTAGAGGAGAGGGGAGAGGAAAAGGAGGGAGAAAAATTTGAAACAAGGTTTTGCAAGGGTGAATGTTGAAAATTATTTTTGCATATATTTTGAAAATAAAAGGCTATTATTTAAAAAAAGAAACTAGAAAAAAATAAAATAAAAATGTCGAGCAAGTTCAGAAATAGGCATTAAAGGATTTGGTGGCATAGAAAAGAGAGTAATTCCATCTTTTTGAGAGAGATTTGGTTGCAGAGAAGATGTTCTGCCTCCTCCCTACTCATCCTCTCCACTTCCCCTGGAATAGAAGAACCAGAAAACTTTAATATTTCCAGAGGACTTGGACTTTTTCATCAGCATACCAGCATCAGGACCAGAACAGCAATGGTAGCAAATGGCAATGTCTCCATCAGAAGTCAAGGACAAACTACACAAAAGTTTCAAGGAAAGAAGTTTTAAGTCTATAAAGATCCCAACATAAAGCTTTCCTAAGCATAAGGAACACTTCAAAGAGTTTCCTTGAAGGGAGAAAATGACTCTTAGCAACCAAGAACTGTGATTTATCCTCTTTTCCCTAAAATTTGCTCGAAGTTTTATCCCATTTCCCCTCTGTATGGCATAGGTTCTTGTGGCAGAGTATATTCCAAGTTTGAGGAAGTGTTTTGTACCAATTGATTTGACTATGACATGCCAGTAAATTCTCATTTCTAAATTGTCTGGCTAGCTTATTAATACAAAATTATTATCAATGAGTGAAACACATGTGGGTGAGGGGTAAGTCTGGGGGAAGTAGAGTTCATGAACTATATATACTACTAGAAATAACCACCTCCGGCTTCCAAGTATCCCTTAAATCCCTAAGGAGAGAAGTATCCAATTGCCTTCTGGGAAACTAATTGACCTTACACATTCTTACATACTCCTTCACATATTCTTAGATCTAGTGATAAGGGTCTTCTTGCTGTTCTACAAATAAGACACTCTATCTCTCTCCTCCAGGCATTTTCTTTCCCTTTTCATCTCTACCTCCTGGTTTCCTAGGCTTCCTTCAAATGACAACTAAAAGCCCATCTTCAATGGGAAGACTTTTCCAGCTTCCCTTAAGGCTTCTCTCTGTTGATAACTTTCAATTTGTCCTCTGTCTAGCTTGTTTCTATATAATCATTTGCCTGTTGTTTCCCCCAATAAATTGTGAGCTCCTTGAGAGTAGGACCATCTTTTACCTTTCTTTGTATCCCCAGCTCTTAGCAAAGTGCCTAGCACATAGTAGGTTTATAATAAATGTTTATTGACTTAATTGCCAGTGTGAATGTGGACCAGGAAGTAGTCCCAATGCATGTGCTACATACAGATACAGAAATTGAGTGTCTGAGTTATAACTTTGTACAATGTCACATAACTAATGATATGTACTTCACACGACTTCAGGTTTCATTCTCCCACTAATCATAAGCCTTCCTGCAGGAGTTTGACTCTAGATGATCCTTAGAATATCTCAGTCTCTGAGCATTCTATGATTCCTCTTCAAACTACTTCTCCAGCACACAAACTATATTCTTGTAATTAGATTATAGGCTCTTGGAGAGTGGGCACTGTCTTTTGCCTCTTTTTCTACTGCCAGCATCTAGCACAGTTTCTAGAATACAATAGGCATTTAATAAATGTTTATTGCTTGAGTGAATGAAATCTGAAAATCATGAGCTTACAGATAAAGGGAGAGAAAAGAAAAGCATCTGTGATCTGTAGGGCAAAAAAAAAGGATATTCATATAGAAGAAAACAATTCTAGCAACAGCTTTCAGGTTAAAGGTGTGTGATTGATATTACAGGGACAATGCTTAATGTTTTTACTCCCATTCTTACCACTTCTCCCTGAAACAATGTAGATTTTTCAGGAAATAGTTCAGGGATAATTCTGGGGAAAGAATATTTGTCATATTACATTTCTTTTAAAATAGTTTAAAATAATTTTTAAAATGCATATTTCACTAAGTACTGTTACTTTCCAATGACCCTCTTCCTCATGGAAATCTCCATGACAGCAAAGATGTATAGTTAAGCAAAACAATTATAAGCAAATATGCCTCATTCAGAACCTGTTGAGAGGAAGGAGGGATGCTTCACCACCAGCCCTTCTGAAATTAAAACTAGTAATGACAGCATTAAATGTGGATATGAAATATCTTCTCTGGTAATTCCTTAAGGGGAATAGGATTAAATCATGCTGGAGAAAATTGTGCTTTAGTATGAGAAGTGTGTTAAATATGAAAATCATCTCTGAAGCTGGGTTTTACTATCATTTTTGCATTTCCTGACTGGTCCTGAAAGGACAGCCAGCCAGAGAAAGGAGAATTCCAGACTAGGGCAAAGTGGAAAGTTACCGGTATGCTTTTAACAGCTTTACACAATTATAGGCTGAGGTCAGGAACACTATATAGACAGTACTTAATTTTTAGTATTTCCTTGGGCTGTGAGACAACTAAACTTTGATCTATGTAAATTGTGTTGTCTCCTCAGATGGAAAAAACCCAGATGATGGAAAATTTACATTCTCTACAAATAGACTGCTATTGAATTTTCAATCAGAGAAACCTGTGGGAATTAGTTAATAATGGGACCCCAGATTTGGTCATGGGCATGTTAAATTGTAAGCAATTTGATGGGAAGTAATGTTCTAATTAGGTCCTCACTGACCCTACAAATAGGAAAATGTACCCCCAACAAACTCAAATAGAATTACAATTCTGTCTCCATTCCTGACCTTTATATAACAATCTGATCTGCTAACTGTCTCACATGGACCCAGTTTTTCAAGAAACTACTCCTGCCTGATTCCTAAAGGAGAAGTTATCATTCCACCTCAGTCTAGAAGAAGTTAAATTTTTATCATGAATCCAGGACTAAATTCCTTGTGAGTGTAGAATGAAGGGTCGCTCTTCCAAATGCTGGCCTAGCTCTATCCTCTGGACTATAATAATTTAATGATGTATAGTATAATATAGTATAGCATAAATAATATAATAACTGCTAGACATTTCAGGTCTTCCAAAGTTAAACTGAGAAGTTACCATTATAGTGTTAGAAGAGTGCTCATATCTGAAGACTTTGCAAGGCTACAAGGTCAAGAAGATTTTCTAAAGAATTCTCAAAAGTCAATGCTCAATTGATATACACTTTGCTTCCCAATAATGAGAACTGATGGGGCCTGTGAAAGCCTCCCCAGCTTAAAACTGTCTCCCCACAGTCCTACCACCATCATATTAGAGGGCAAGGTATTGCTGCTCAAATGAAAATGTTATGTAGGAATGAATCTATCTACTATAATGTATTTTATTAGTAAATATTAAAAAGGCATCAGGTTTTTTAGGCCTATCCAACATCAGTTTTGATGAAACTACATCCCTATTATAGGTCTAGGACCAAATTCCCTGTGAGTATAGGATGAGGGACTGTGCTTTCAAATGCTGCCCCAATTCTATCCTCTGGTCTATAATAGTTTCTAATAGATTCCAATGTTATAAATAAAATATTTCTAATTCTCTTTAGATTAAAAACTTTGGAAAACCTAAAAATAACTAACTCTAGATGTGTTTCTTAAAATAGAGGTATTATAATAAAAGTCCTTGTATTTCAATAGTCTATGCAGCTCTGAAGAGGAGCTATTTATTATTTATCATGTTCTTTAACTAGTCATACTTTCTTCTTTCTCTTACCTCCATTAGATGGTAAGCTTTTAATGAATGAACAGATGGAGAGAGACAGAGATAGATAGAGAGGCAGAGACAGAGAGAAATAGAGACACAGAGAGACAAAGTGATGAGAAAAAAAGAGAAGAGGAAAAAAAAGAAAGAAATATGGAGTGAAAGACAGAGACAGAGACAAAGACAGAGAGAGAGAGAGAGAAAGAGAGAGAGAGAGAGAGAGAGAGAGAGAGAGAGAGAGAGAGA